>VNJS01011809.1:0-99485 GCA_008042575.1 Drosophila watanabei | reverse complement strand
GGAAAGAACATGAAATTGATACAGCATTTGCAAAAGTAGATTTGCAATTAAAACGAAAATTAAAAATTGACAACCCATTTAGAAAAACAAAACAAATAGAACAAATAGATGATACTCATTATAAGGAATATATTAATAATAGAAATATAAGACGACATAGATCTAAATTCAAACGGAAAAAATTAATTAGAAATTCAAAGTACTCAAATGATTGCACTAATAATAATAATGATGAAACTTCTCACACTGAATAAATTAAGGCTTATACAATTTAATCTTGAAAGATAAACATATTAATAAAACATTGTAAAAACATGATACATTTATATATTTGTATTTAAGCCTTTAACCAAAATTATCCTACCTATCTTTATTGTATCATATATTTAAGTTTAAATTGTAAACATTAACGAGGACGTTAACATTTCTAAAGAGGGGAGGAGTTATGTGTCTATAATATTTCTTTTATATTTCTTTATATCTTGTTCGTTTGCTAGACCAGATCTCTCTTATCTCCGGCCTAGCTCTAAGCATAAAGCTTTTCTGATCAACGGTGATTTGCCTACGTGCATTCAGTCACTTTTTCCTATTCTCTTTTCTTTATTTTCTACCACCGATAAGACCTAATTGTAATTTTGGAGTACAGCCTCAGTTTAGTTCTTAAGATGATGTCAAGCTGCTAACACTAAAATAAATATAATAAATATTACAACTAAATTCTGAAATGACTTAAATCTACGAATCTACAATTATTAAATAAAAATTAAATAAAACCAACAAAAACTAAAAACCCAAAAACAAAATTATATAATTTGCAATCCCTAAAAAATAGACTATACTTTTTCCCATACCTCTTGTCGACTTGAAAATTTGATTAAATTTCTTTATAAAATATTAAAATATTTAATTCAGCTATAAAAAACTTCCACCTTAAGCAATCCCAACTGTAATTAAAGGTTCGTCGGTGGCTCTCTCCATCCGGGAGGCCGGTTTGGTGATTCACTCTAGCAAAAGCAAAAGCAAAAGCAAAAGCAAAAGCAAAAGCAAAAGCAAAAGCAAAAGCAAAAGCAAAAGCAAAAGCAAAAGCAAAAGCAAAAGCAAAAGCAAAAGCAAAGCTTAAAGCAAAAGCAGCTCTGGCTCTGCGGTTGCCCCCGCTGCCAAGCCGAGATTGAATTAATTATGAAACTTAAGCGCAGTGTCGCTGCCGCTTGCAATTTATTTTAATCGCACATTGCTAGGCGCATTTATAATCGATTAGGTTGGCAATATATATATAGAGATATATATATAGTGTGTACGGGAGTAGTTGACCCCCCGGCGGGGTGTGGCGGTGAAATGTGTGTCAATAGCCATCGTAAAACTGTTATTTTCTTCTGTATTTAGTTTTAGTTTTATGCAAATGCGTCGCCTGATTTTTTATTCATTTAGTCGCGGCGTCTGGAGTCGCCTGCTGATCGCATTTTAATTGCGGTCTTTTTCCCCTCGCTTATTATTATTAATCTCAGGCCAAACCCAGATCTATCCCTTCTGCTTGGCTACTGATTTAAGTCAGGGGTTTTAAGCTGGTTCTTTCCTTAATTAGGCATTGATTTGTTTTTGGTTCCCCGACTTAAATATGGAAATTGGTAACATCGGGAGGCAAGACTAATGGGCCTAAATGGGTCGCATCAGCTGCTGGTTTTTTGTTTATCAGTTGGTTATTTTTCTAAGACTATATATTAAGTTATCTTGGGGTTTGATAGGTGGGTTATAGGTTAGAAATATTAATAATGGAAATTAATGGGGGATAATTACAAGGTAATTTATAATATTAAATTAAATGATACGCGGTTCAGGGGATTTTATATAATTAAATTACAAACTTATAAGTTTATAATAAAATGATTATGGAAAGGTTTAATAGTTTATTATAAAATTCTTATGAAGAGGTTGTATATTTCTTATTCAATCATTTACCCAGCTCCCTGTTTCTTTGTTTAAATATTATTTAATTTACTTTACATCACCCTGTAAAAAATATATTACAAAATAAGCTTATAAATAAGGTTTGTAATAAATTTCTTAATACGTTATTGAAAGATAATATTTCTTATTCCCTTTCCTAATAGAAATCTCCCAAGTTTACCTTCCAAAAAAAAGGTTCCCACACAAGTTAAACCCCTTCTCCAAGTTTAATTTAATTTTGATCTAATTAATAATAGAGCTGCCACAAAATGTATAACATATAGCACTTGCCACCGCGTTAAATGTAGATTGTGAGGAAATAGGGATCTCGATTGGCCTGGCAACCGAGATTTCGGAGGTGGGAGGTGAAATATATAACATATATGATATATATAAATGGTAAGGAAGCCCGCTTCCCAGACGGCAGACACATTTAATCTTAATCATAACTTTGTTGTGAACAACTCTCGGCGGCTGTGTGGTGGCAGTGGCACCCAACACAAAAAATTCCCAGAAATCAATCAGACTGGGACTGGAGGCTGGAGGCTTTCGGTAGCATAGCCAACGGTTCCCCGGCTCCTCACATTAGTCCCAAAAAGTATACAAAACAAAAACAATATAAAAAAACCAAACCCATGGGCAGTCATAAGTTGCGTCTGTTTTTCGGGGCGCTGCCCCGCGCGCTGAATAAACGCATAAATCTGAAAGCCACAAATTGTAACATTGGCTGTAATAAATGCCGCGATCCGCCCACCATTTGCTCCATGGGTTAAGGCAGCACCAGCAGCAGACGGCAGCCAACGCTAATCGAGAGCGACGAGCGACGAGGGTTAAGAGGGGACTCCTCGCACACAGACATTTTGGAATTTTTCGACAGTTTTCTGTTTTTTTTTTTGTTCTCTCTTATAGCCCTGAGCCTTTGAAAATTCACACGGGCTGGGCTCTGGGCCTAAACACAAAATAAACAAAATGTAGCAGCGGCAGCAGCAGCACAACAGCAGTCAGGATCAGCCTCTCGGAACCCAAATCCCTATATGACCGGTGCCTTGGCCATATTGTCTTAATGCGCCGTGCCCTGTTGCCGCCCCCTTCGTGTTGGCCTTAACCCCCGCGTAGGCTTAACCCCCAGCTCCGGCGTTGCCCCAATTAGCTTGATCTGCTTCTGATACGCGCGCCGAAAACGTCGAAAATCATCTCCCTCGCCGAATGACCCAGGGCCAAAGGGTTCAGAGGTTAGAGATGGTACAGAGAAGCGATAAAAAGATGTCTCTAAATTTGCGATATTTTAAGAAGAAAAGTTGGGAACAAGGCAATAGTTAAAAGTATATTAATTATATTGTAAATTGTTCAGCTTTTGAATTTTGATCATAAAAGTTACTCAACAATATTTTGCTAAGAAAATAAGTAAAGGAAGGGTTGTAGAAAATATGTCTTAAATTAAGCGATATTTCAAATATAAATAAATAAGAAAATAACGAAAATTTTAGGAACAAAGTAATAGCTAAAACGATGTAAATTATATTATATATTTATCTGCTTTTGAATTTTAATCGTTAAAGTTTCAGCAATAATTTTCAAAGAAAAAATATGTGAAGGAGAAATATGAGATGATAATATAATAGCTTTAAAATTAGTTAAGAAATAGAGTTGTCAAAATTAAGCTAAAGAAGAAAACCATAAAATATTATATTAACAACGACACACCGAGGAAATATCCTTAGAAGCGTTATTCAAAACCTAATTACTCTCTAGAAAGAAGCTTTAGTTTTTTTTTATTAAAATAATTATAACATTTTTTCCACATAAAATATTCAGCAGACAATAATAACAATTTCGTATATATTTAAAAATAAAATAAATAAAATAATAAAATAAATAAATTATTTCTAAATTTTCATATTTATATTTATTTTAAATTTATATTCTATTTAAAACCCCATTGACCCCTCACGCTCTCATCTCAAACGCAACTCAAGACAATCACTCTCGCTCTTGCTCTCGCTCTCTCACTCACTCGGTCCTGCGCCCCCTACACATATATTTCTCGACCTTTTTGACAATTTAATAATAGGTTTCCCGTTGAGTTTTGTACTCGCTGACCAAATGACGGACTACAATGTGGCCACGGATTCACAGAGAGCCTCCCTACACACACATTTCGTAGAAATCCATGGCGACCTCTGGTCCATACCGCTTCCCTCCTCCCGCGTACCGATCTCTGATCACGGATCACGGGGATCATGGATCCTCCTCCTACCTATATATATGTGGATATGGCATGGTAGCTCCCTTTCGTTTTCGATGGGCGTTAAAATTGGGCTGATCACGTTCCTGCACGCCGTTCACTTAGGTAGCCGTTTATATCTGCGTGTAATCCGAGTTTCAGAATCCACCGAGTTTTATATACACTGGGGAAAATATTGGGATAGAATTTATGGGAAATTTTTAATATTTTCTATCGATAATGCATCGATATTTCACGCAAAAGTGATCATAAAAATCGATTTGTTACCGTTTCTTTTTACGAAAAATCAGCTCTGATCGAAAAACAAAATAAATTAAAAATATTTTCTAATATTTTCCAATAATATCGATATTTTAACGATAAACGCGATATGTTTTGATATTTCTAGTTCGATATATATAATAAAAAGAGCCTGATTTTTGAGAGTACATCATATCCTTTTAATGTACATCAAAAGTGTATATAATTGTGCACTAAATATTTCCTTATTATTCCTCTTATTATCATTTTGTTGTCATCAAATAAACTTAATTTTCTCTCTCTGTAAATCTTAAATCTTTTGCTGCATCATCCCGCAACGCGTCGGCGTTAGAGACTTTCTCAGTCGTCTGATTTTGGGCATGGTCTTTGGCTTAACCATGGGTTATGTGCGGACTTTTTCGAGGCAATAGACCGACTTGACTGACTGACTGATTCCGTCTATGGCTTTTGATTTTGATAAACGCTGCTAAATTGTGGCAAATTAAATTATTAAAACAACATTTTTGTGCCGTTGCCCGTTTTTGGGCGTCTGTGTTTCTCTCTGTTTCTGGGGTTCAGTTCAGTTCGGTTCAGTTTCGGTTTCGGTTTGATTTGGGGACGCTGCAAATTGTTGCAAATTATTTTTGGCCTTGTCTAAGTTTGGCTATATGGGACGTGATCTGAGCACACACATCGATTTGAGCCGCAATTTGAGCCACTTTTGAGATGTGTGGTCGAGAGAGAGAGAAGAGAAGCAGCCAAAGTGGGGCGTAACGTGTCATTAAATAAAATAGCGAGGGAGGTTTTACAGTAAGTCTCTGAGTCACAAGGTTCCTATAAACAAAATAAAATAAATTTGCAAGCCTTACAAACACCTCCAGTTTTAGTAGTTTTAATACCTAAAAGTCTTCCCCCATCATGACTCATTCAAGCGGTGAAAATAATCACGATTACTTTCGCAATTACCTGACTTTTGGTTCACTTTCCCCCAAAATCATTCTTCTGAAATGCCATTGACTAATGGATTCAGTTGACCATAAAATAAAAACCTTCAAAAAAGAGTAACCAACTTGAAACCAGTTCCGTGATGTATTAAAGCCCCTCTTCGTCTTCGCCGGGTTTTTTTTTTTGTTTTTAAGGCCTGACAAATTTGCTGACAAATTCAAGGCAGCGCGACAGCCACAAAAGCTGCCAGCCATCAATCAAACCATTAAAAAGAATGCACCGCAAAATGAGTCAAGTCAACGCCACCTACAAAAATCCCGCTGCCTGACAAAGGAGGGTCCCCAAAAAATATAAAAACAAAAATCTGAGAGAGGGTTCAGGATTTAGGGGAGTTGACACGGCGAGAAAAATCCTACTACAATTATTTATAAAGTCAATGAAATATTTGTTCTATTAAATTAATTAAATAATCTTTTTCAATAAATCTATTTATAATCAAAATTTCAAAGAATCTAAGAAAATTAAATAAGATGAGATCTCTCAGAGTACACATAAAACAACAATGTTGCATTGCTTATACATTGCAGGCAAAGCTTAAAAGAAGGAGTATGTGCCTTACTTTATTACTATTTAAAACAATATTGTATACACAAGAAGAATAATGTTAAAATCCCTTAAAGTTGAGCTACATACAAATCTGTCGTTCTTTGTTTAAGCTTTGCTTGTACTTTTGCAGGCAAAGCATGGAAAACCAAGTGCTAAAAAGATAGGAGTCATTCATACAAGAAGATTTCCTCATAAAAATATTGAAGATAATTTATAATAATATTGAATTAATCTCAAAACTATTCAAGCATAATTGTACGACAAATTTCATTAACTCCATCACAGTTTTTGACAGTGTAGAAACATTCTCCCCCTACAAAAAAAAGAGACAGAGCGAAATTATCAGCAAACATGTTGATTGTTATTGATCAGCGCTGTTGATTAAAACGACGGGATCCCCGAGAGTCTTGCCTTCCTTTATATATGTATTTATATATTTTCTCAATTTCACGAAAGGGGTTTCGGGACATTGGATATTTGTGGCCTGGGTGGCCCTCCAATGCGACACTATGTCGCCTGTCAAAATCCTTAATCAAATACGCGGCGGAATGTCATCATTATGCAAAAAAGGAGCCCTCCATGGATCGGCTTCTTCTTTCGTTCTTTCTGAAGACTGCCGCAAAAGAGTTTTACAATTACAGAGGCACTGGTGCCGAAAGAGAGGGTCCAAGAGGGATTCCTGCCACCTTTTCTAGGCCTCCTTTTCACGTGTTCTTGTTGTGGCCAAGTTGACAGACGGCCAACAACATTTGCGCCACATTTACTTCACACGTTGCCGTCGTCGTCGCCAAAGTCCCTCCTGCCGGTGACATTTTAATCGCATTTGCTAAAAACTCAGTGAACAATTCGGCTTTTGAAGAAGAGAGAGGGGAACGACAAGAAAAGAGGTAGCTTAGGCATGGGAAATAGTGGAATTTTGAATACTCTGCAAAGATATAAAAAAATGTGGTGTAGAGGTGGAGAGTAAATATAAAAGAAAATAAGTTGCAAATGATAGAACATTATAAATTTTACAAGAACTTCTCAACTACAAGTTGTATTTTACCAATTAGATATATTTTTTTTATATGATGTGTTATAATAAAATATATTAAATTTAATATTTGTTTTCAGAGTTCTTTGAAGTTCTTTAAAGTTATTTTTGTAATAAGTTATTTCCTTTCTTATTTCTTATAACCATATTAGGGTTACCTTTTCCTAAAACTATCCCTATTTTATATTTTTATACATCTTAAACCATCTCCTATAGTTATTATACCCTCATATCATAGTTTTAATATTCTCTATGGCATCTGTGCAACTTCCAAGCTGCTGGCTACCTCCATCTCTAGGACTGTCATTAAAAAGTAGAGGATCGTGAAACGCGCGCGACTCGCACACGCATTTTACGAGTGAGCGGCAATCCGCAAGATCTCAGCCTCCTCCTAACCATTCTCTCTTCGTCTCTCCAGGAACCTTCTCCCATTTTTTTCCAGCAGCTCCCCCAGGTGTAGCTCTTGGCCCACAATGACACAAGGGTACAGAGAAAAAAAAAACTATAATTTAATTTAAAAATACAAAAAAATCTTAGGAAAAATATTAAGCAAGAGAAATTTAAAAGATTAATATATGAAACATAGAGAAAATATTCTGAAAAACCTTTCAATTTAAAACAATTTTAAAAAATGGAAGGAAGTATTAAAATTGCATAAAATTACAATTCAGGCAATTTCAAAGAAGTAGATAATGCTATAAAAATGGTAGAATTACTATATATTTTCAGAAGAAAACATAAGCTCTTTTTAAAATTAGAATTGCTTCGTTATTGATTTGTATTCCCAAACTTAAGCTACCATTTCCTATTTAATTTTTGCTCTTAACTAAGATTTAAGTGACAAAACTATAAATTTTTTTATTGTGCATATCCCCAAGCCACCTCGTCTCAAGTTGTGCAGCCCGATCCCGATCCCGATTCCGATTCCGATCCTGAGCTCTGAGCTCTGAGCCTGATGATAGCTTACTTAGTGACTGCGACTGGGAGACGACTCTTTCCTCCGACTCTCCTTGAAGCGGATTTCTTCTGCTGGCCGCGTCGCCTTATTTAGGAGATCGTGATAAAAGTTGGAAGTCGCGTTGATTTATGTCAACGCATGGTCTCCTCTTCAGTGAGCCTCTCCGAAAAGAGAAGAAGAATCCCTCAACGGAATAAGAAAGAAGAATGCCCCAATGTCTCATTGAATTTAAGTGCCAAATTAGGAGGCAATATTGAAGCACAATTGCTGGGAATATTAGGGATACGGATACGGATACTCCAGTATCTCTCTCATTCTCTCTGGGTTCTCCGGAGATTGTCAAGTCCAACTGAAGTGAGCTGTCACGTTTGCGGTCCGCTTATGTCAGATTCAGACTGCAACCGGCTGCAGTCTCTCTCCACACAGAGATTTCACAGATTCTTCAGGCTCCGTCTCAGGTTTAAGCCCTTTAAAATGTGTTGTTATGATCGGGCGGCAACGATAAGTTTTTGTCTCTTTTTTGCCTTCAGTTTCAGAGTCAGATTCCGATTCCGAAATGGTAATGGTAATGGAAATAAAGTTGAGTTCCGAGGCTGCAAGCTGCGCAATCGCAGGGCAGCCTTGCCACAGGCTCTAAAGTTACGCCGGCATTGGGTTTTAGGTTTTTGTTGACTTTCGGATGCAAATCATTTTACGTGTTGGCGACATTAAGCGCGAAATGACCCCGTTATCCCACTTGTCATCATCACTTCATAAATTAATGCTAACCGAGGGAGGAGGAGAGAGAGAAGGTAACTGAGAGGAGACACTGCACAGATGGGAGATCGGTGGACACTAAGGCTGTGGGTTTTAACTTAACTTTTTGAGATCGAAACAAAGAGACTGGAAGAAGAGGAGGTGTAGAGGTGTAGAGGCTCTTGATCTAGCTATGAAGAAACAGAAGGTGTGCACGAAGAGAGAAATATTGGAGTTTGAAGATCTTAAAGGATTATAAAGAGCAGAAATTATCAGTAACTGAAAATAATAAAATTATTAAATTAATTATTAACCTATAACAAATTTTTAGGATGGTAAAAATTATATACTTCAGTCTTAGATTTTATAGTTATATCATAAATTCTTACTTTTGTCTAAGTTCAACTTTGATATAATATCTTTTTTGGTAACAAACTGGCAGTTCTATAAGCTGTTACTATAAATAGCTAATGATCATGGTTATTTTTTTGTGTTTTAAATTATTTTTTATACATACTGCTATATTAAAGAGTTAGAAACTTTTCAAAAACAATTAGTACACTTTAAAATAATGTCTTGATACTAATAACTATATTTTTAACTCCCTATCTTACCTTAAATAACCCAAACCCTACCCTAGTTTCTTCTCTATATCCAAGTTATTTTTTAAGTTATTTCTATAATTATTTGTGACTATTTAAGACTGAAAATTATAGCTTAATATTCATATATTGCTATATAAAAGAGTTAAAACCTTTTCAAGACCATATAAGTAAACCTAAAAATAATATTTTGATACTAATAACTATATTTTTAACTCCCTATACCCTTCCTTAAATAACTCAAAACCCTACCTTAGTTCCTTCTATATATCCTAGCAATTTTTTAAAATATTTCTACAATTAATAACGATTGTTTAAGAATTTAAATTTGACTTAATATTCATTTAATGCTAAATAAACGAGTTAGAAACTTTTCAGGATCAATTAATACACTTAAAAATAATATTTCATTCTAATAACTATATTTTTAACTCACTATTATTTGCCTTAAATCACCCAAACCCTACCTTAGTTCCTTCTCAATATCCTAGTTAAAAAAAAAGAGAGGTAACCCCCACTCTATCCTCACGATTGGCCTCAAATTTGTGCAGACAAATTGGTGCCTTCCGCCGAACAGCAAAGACCATAGTGTGTGAATGGCTCGTTGCCGCCTTGGACTTGGCCAAAACGAAACCAAGCCAAACTCCAACTCGATTCCGCCCAGAAGATATCTCTCTCTCTCCTGTGAGACACTCGGTCTGGGGCGTGTGTGTGTGCGCTGGGTGCTGGGTGCTGCTGCTCCGCTTTGCGATTACGATCACTTTTAGATCCAATATATCAGGGGAGCGTTGACGTCGTACATTGGGACGACAATTGATATAAGTTGTGGTGAAAAGTTTAGTGGCATTCAACGATTGCTTTGCTAGATTAAAAGCGACAGGGCAGGCCTGGAACTGGGACTTGGACTGCGACTTGGACATGGTCCATGGTCCGTGGACCGGGATCTGAAGTCTGGACCTGGCCACAAATCTTTCACAATCACAATGCCAAGTAAAACAAAACCGAAGCAACCGAGCAACAAAAAAATGCGGTACAAAAACCAAAATAAATAAAAAGGAGAAATAAGTTAAGAAGCAGGCACAAGGAGACAAGTCAGCAGACAAATAGCCGCGAGTACGTGATCGCTGCTCTGGAATCCGTTTATACAAATAATACGGATTTGTGTTACTTGTATTTTGGGAGGGTGTAGATTTTTTTGTATGTAAAGTTGGGAGTATCTTTTTAATTGCAGATACAGCAGCCGCTGCTACAGGAGCGGCTTAACCCGTTAGCAGTTAAAAAGCTGAATTATGCGATCCTACGTGATGATGATGATGATGAAAACCGCCCGGAGCCCGGAGCATTCCATTACGTCGCGCTACGCTACTGATGCTATCAGATCCGTCAGATACGACGGCGACGCTCTTTGGTTTATATGGTAAGTGCCTTGTCACTAAATTACGTATAAATTAAGGGGAACATTAAGAGGACGAAGATTAGATGCTCTTTGATTTAGTTTGAGGAATTTATTATATATTAAAATAAATTATAAATATTTTAGGAAGGGAATTAAGAATATTTTAGGATAGTTAGGAGGCCCGAATTGTAAAGAGTTCTCAGTCGAATAAAAAAAACAGCAATACTAAAAAAAGTGTGTTTGATCACGAATCTTAAGATTTTAGATCTATATGGAAATAGCAATACTTTTAAAAGGATGTCTTTACGCGGTATTTAGATCACCTATTGATCATGAATATAAAGTGTAATTTGCTACCTCACATCAAGTTCTTTTTTTTTAGCCTTATTATATTAATCAAAAGGAGTTATAAAAATATTTTTAATATTTAAAAAATACCCAGATAATGCTAGATGCCTGACCAATATTTATAATATTTATATAAACTGTTATAGTTCGAATAACTTCCAATATTTATAAATACAGATAAAAACCCTTTTAAATTTTAATCTCTAATAGAAAAATCATTACTAGAAAGATCTTTCAGTAACCAAATAATTTTACATTTACATTTCCTTCTTAATACCTCTTCAAAGCTACCCCTCTCCGCGTTAGAGTATATAACAAGTGTTTATCAGCAAATGACATCTAATGAGTTAGACATCGTCTCTTTAACGGAGTCTCCCCAAAAGTCTGAATCTGTGTGCCGAAATGCTGAAATGCTGAAATACCGAAAGGTCTGGTCTGGGGAGTTGAGGAATCTGCTGCTGCTGCTGAGGTTGCTCCAAGATATGAGTATCTCGGATGTGCTGGCCCCTTGGCTGAGATCTGTCTTTGATCGGTTGACAGAGGCTGGAACCTGTTGCCAAATAACTCTCGTAGATTTATGCAGTCTTTTTTGGGTTAGAAAGAAATCCGAGTGAGTCAGTGAGAAATGGGGAAACTGTGTGATGGTTTATAGTAGCCACAAAGTGATGGTGATTCAGAGACCATTAAAGAAATCTGCATGTGCAACTATACCAAAAAAAATAATAAAAAAAAACCCAATCTGTTGTCACCTCATTTTAAGAGACGGAAATGATGATTGCGCTACCAAAGTGTTGAATCAGTTACTTTTTGGGCCTGGCTTGAAGAAGAGATGACCGAAATTGATTAGAGGGGCTAAGAGGGAGCACTTAAAAGGGGGGAAAATAATATAAAAACTACGAAAATGTAAATTAATTAAAATTAAGTTAAAAGAAGTAGTTTTTTCATGAATTATAACAAAGAAATAATGTCTAAAACATACAGAAAAGTAATTTTAAAATACTAAAAATATTGCTGAAACATTAAACTAAGATTTCTAGTAATTTTCACAAGTTATTCTTGATTTAAAAAATATAATAATAATGCTAAAAATATTATAAATATTTTTCACACATTCTCTAAAAATATTGCTTGCTTTCCCTTGTAAATACTCTCTCTAGCGAATTGACTTAATACAAGTACATTTTTCAGGAATTATAACAAATAAATAATGTCAAGAACGTAGTAAAGTAATTTTGAAATACTTAAAATATTTCTAAAACAACAATCAAAGATTGGGAATTATTTCCACAAGTTATTCTTGATTAAAAAATATAATAATATCACTAAAATATAACGAAAGTATAAAAAATACTATAAATATCTTTCACTCATTCTCTTAGGATTTTCACACACATTTTCCTCAAGTTTTCCTGTCTTAAAACCCTGCTTTCCTTCAAAAATACTCTCTCTAGCGAGTGGGTGGGCCAGTGGATCGCCCCCTCTTCTGACCATTTCCGATGTGTCGCCTCGGATCAGATCGGATCGGATCGACTTGGTTTAGTTTTGGCTTTCGGTCTCGGACCAGGCCAGACCCAAGGCTCAGACCTAAGCCAATGTGCGGCCAACAAAATCAGCGGGTGACGGCGCACACAGCGGGCCTCCGTTTTGGCCCGGATTTGACTCCGCATCCTAGCGACTGGTGGTGACTCCAAAGAGTGACTCTGGCCCGCTCCGAAGTCACACTGCGTGGTCGCCGTCACCGCGTCGTCGTCCTTTTTCGCAAGAGGCAAGAGAGGGCAGGACCAAGAAGGTGGAAACAGTTTAGGTTAATGCCATAAGCAGCAGCAGGAAGCGGCTCGGAATCAGCTTCGGCAGCGGTTAGCTGGAAAACCACACGTGCCTCGGAAGGCGACCACATGCCGGCTCCACAGCGGAGGTCAGAATAATAGAAGTGCCACCGAGAAATGCGAGACCAATCTCGGGGTTTGGTGTCAATTGCGAAAAAATAAAAAAGGTTCATGTTGAGGGATTTCCCTAAAATAAGGTTTTTGATGTTGCATTTTAGTATGTGTGAAATTTGTTATTTAAAGGTGATTTCAATGTTTGTTTTTGGGTATTTTATTTATGGAGAAAAAATTTAGTATTCTTTAAAAGTAATGGATATATAGAGATTAAAAAATTTATGGTATTATATGAAGAACATGAAAAAAATAGAGATTAATTTAAGGTCATTTATAAAACGCTTTCCAAGTTAAAAAATATATACACACTTTACATCATTTTAAATAATTTAAAGGAGTAGATAAAAGTAAAAAGAATTATTATTATTAATTATTAAATTTAAGAGACATGTCTTACTTACAAAACTAAAGAAATATAGTTACAATATAAGTAAATTAAAGTTTTATAAATATTTTCTATAACCTACATATTATTTATTATTTTTAAGAGACAAATCTGAATTAAAAGACTGCTGTAATTTAGTTACAAATTTAGTATATTAAAGATCTACAAATATTTTCAATATCCCAAACATTTCATTACAACTTCACAACTTTTTACCAAAAACCTTTCAGCTAAACATATCCAATATATTCCCAAGTCAACATGCCACCTTTTGGCCTATTGTTCTGACCACTTTTGTACCTGGCATGCGGCGATAACCACAGGCCACATCCGTATCGATATGCCGAAGCACAGGTCAGATCGAGAACCACAGGCCCTATATATCTATATCTGTCTCTATATGTCCTGGGCCCACACTCGCCACAGTAGCTGTTGGCGCATTCGTTTCGCATTTGGAAACGCTTTCATTACCATCTTTTTTTCTTTGCTCTCCCCTGTCCCTGTCCTTTTTTCCCCGACATATCCTGCCGCGTGGCAGTGTCAACATTTAAATTTGTGGAAAATCGAACTCGAAATCGGATTGAGCAGCAGCAGCAGGAGGAGAAGGAGGAAGGAGGACACCTCCCTGGGGCAAAATGTTACGGCTTATCAAAACATAGTCAATATTTAATTAACACGAGAACACGCATCGGTGTTTCGGAACTTGGAGAAATGATTTATGATCATCGCATGTGAAACTCTCCTTTCTATATCTCTGTAGTACCTCCCTTCCTTTTTTTTGTTGGTTTTCTGGTATTTACCAATTGTGCAAGCCGACAAAGGAGCAGTTGGTCTTAATAGTTTGCTTAATTGTTCGGTAAATAGTTAAACCTAAATGCTGGGTAAACGCAACAAATGAATTGATTATCGCGCATCCCTCAGGTACACACTGTACCTGTAGTACAGTGAGTGCTGGCAAAAGGGGATATAGATGGATATTGGAAAGTGAGAAGTTTCCTGAACACACAGAGGGCATGCACCCACGACCCGGAGAAATGGAGAAGGTGATATTTGGGCTATAGGAAGCAAGGAAAATATCCTTTTTTATATAACTCATACTTTTTTATATAACTTATATAACTTTAAATTAAAAATTTAAATCTTTATATAACTTTAAATACAAATTTTAAAAAGTAAGGTGTTAAGATTGCAATTTATTTAGGGATTTATTATGTATTTTATTAATTTATTCAATCACTTATAATAAAAACATGCTTATTTATTATAAAAGATAAACGTATCTTGGTTTTTTTTAAGAAAAAGACATTTAAAAGATCTTATAAAAAATAACAATGTTAAAAAACCATATTTTATATATATTCTTTGGAAAATATAACGAAAAAACTCCTACAAAATGAAGAACATAATTAAATAAATCTTCTAATGCAAAACAGGATAATTTTACCGACTTCTTGCTGTTTTTTTTTTTAATATTTTAATACTAAGTTAATGCATAAATTTATATAACAAAATTAAAATATTATTTTCAGCAAAACATAGAAGTATCTTTAAATTATAAACCATTTTTCCATTTTTAATTTGCTAAAATGCCTTTCAAAGTCCAAAGACACGTAATATAAACAAGTAAAAAACATACTAAAACCTAATAAACAGCAGTTTAAATAACAGTAAAAATAACACGACTAATTCCACTCATCGAATTAGCATTAATTAAAGTATTACAGCGAATTATTTAATTAAATTCAATTCATTAAACTTGCAAAAGCAGTCGCCGGTGTGCCCCCGCAATTGGTTTTTCCCTTTCGATCAAAGCAAACGCAAACCAGCAACAACCGTTACTCGAGATCAAAAGCAAAACCAAACGCAATACAAGCATACACGCATACAGGCACACAATGAAATCTGTACACAAAGAGAAGCATGTAAGAAGAGGAAGACAACTGAGGCTCCGCTGCTTTTGCATATAATTTTGCGTTAAAAACACCTCAACTTCCTTGTTTTCTGTCAACTAAACAATGTTTTGTGTAATTTAGTAGTCGCATTCCATTAACACAACCGATTAAGTGACTGAATACACAATTACATGTTCATTTGCGTGTTTACAAAGCAAGTTCCAGCACTTACCTTCCAATTATGATTTAGCAGCGAAAAACATTAGGAAAATAAGGTTTTCCATGATTTCCATAGACAACAAACACTCAATTAGCGAAAGACACTATTTACGATCAGATTAATTGCCCATAAAACACTTTTTATTAATTTTTTAACGCCGCTCTACAATTTTCCGTGCGAATAACTAAAATGCGCGCCAAAGAATAAAAAAGGAAAAGAAGAGAGAGCACGGGCTGAGCTTGAAAGGAGCGCCTCTCTCTCGTCAAGTGAGAGAGCGCCAAATTAAACAGATGTTCTCCCAGAGAAACACTTTTTGTTTTTTCCTTTTGATTTTCTTTTTAATTGTATAAATATCGTTTATTTTTAATTACTTATTGTTGCGCCGTTTTAACTCTAGGGTTTTTTTTATGTATAAATTGCGGGTTTTTTCTTTTAGCTGATTTATTTTGCGAATAAAACAGAAAATGTTCAGAGGGGATGATGGCATTATTAATTATTTTATTATTATTATTATTATTATTATTATTATTATTCATAAATAGCGGAAAAACATTTACAATCTTATTGCCGGGTCACTTAAAAGAAAGGAAACAAAAACAAATAAACAATTTTCGTTGTTTTTTCGTTGCTACAATTTGCGCTTAAATTTCGCTCTCATTTTCTCATTTTTTCTTTTCTCATTCTCATTTTTTATTTATTTAAAATTTAAACTTAAACAAAACAATCGCATATATCGTAAATATTTATTTAATAATTGTTTTTCATTATTTAATATTATTAATTATTATTATTAATTTTATGTAATACATTTTTAACGTGTTTGCTTTTTGATTTTTAAAAATACAAATACTTATGACGTACGTGTTGTGTGTGCGGGTGTGTGTTCGTGTTTGTTTTTTGATTTTTTTGCAATTTTAATATTATTATTAAATGGTAATTAATTATTGAATCAATTTTTTAAGGCAAGATAATTGCAGCTGAGTTGTTGTTGTTGTTGTTGAATGTTGTTGGTGCGTTTTAAGATGTTGCTGTAGTTGAACTTGGTTGCTGGCGTCATGTTGCTGCCTGGCCTGGTTGCTATGCGGAAAGTACAAAAAGCTGAAGCTTAATTGCACTTTCACTTGGCAACAGGCCATTAGCAACACTGTTGCGTTAATAAAGATGATAGTTGTCTTCATGTTGCTGGCGAGCGCTTCTTCGTGGATTGTTGCTGGGGCTGGAAATGCTGATATGTTGCTGATTGGTGTTGGCTGGCATGTTGCTGGTTACATGTTGCTTGTTGTTTTTATATTTTAAATTTTTATATTTTTGTTTAATTAACATTTAAAATTGCAGTTGGTTTAGGAAAAGTTCTGCATAATTTAAAGAAAATATTTCGGTGTTCTTATATAATTTTCTTTAATCAAAATCTGGTTCTGTGTTTAATTAGTTGCAGTTATTGTTGTTGCTTCTTCCTCTTCTTCATTCTCCACTCACTTCCCATAGCAGCCACGCCCACAAGTGTCCATGTGTAGATTTCTGCAAATATTATTTAAAATATGGTTTTTGTTTTTGTTGCTGTATCTGCAATATACATGTTGCAATATACATGTTGCCATACGGTGCTTAGGTGCAATGTTGCCTTGGTGGTGCTGCGCCTGCGCAACATTTTCTTGGCTTCTTTTTTAATTTATTTCTCATTTTCTTCTTAAAATTCTTTGTAATACTTTAGTTTTTAATTATTTTCAGCTGTTGATGGAAGTGCATACCAAGATAACCGAATAGATTGGGAAACCAACACCTGAATCCGTGATAATTGCTTGTGGCTGTGGCTGTAGACTGCAGATCTAGTAGTTTTAAGCAATATTTTGCAGAATATTGGATTTTATTTAATTTTTTTCTTATGCCTAGGGTGGTGGTGGTGGTGGTTGTGGTGCAGTGAAGAAGAAGAAGTAGGCGTGGTGTGGTGTTGCTGTTGCCGCTTAGATCAGATAGCATTCATTCCAGCATTCAGTTTATTCAGTATGTTCATTCACTATATTCATTCAGTAATCAATATATTCAGTTTATTTTTTTTTTTAGATATAGCTGTGATATAATATTGCGTGCTGTTGTTGGTGCTGCGGTGCTTTTAGATATCGGTTTTTACTTTATATATATATGTATATATTGCTCTGTGTGTTGTGGTTCTTTTTATATATATTTATATATATCTTTATGTATATGGTTTTTATTTTTTAGCTTATCGCCAAACACACTGACTACATCTACAAAATAGAAGAAAGAGAGAGAGAAAAATAGAGTATAAAATCGTGATGTGGCTGAAGGTTGTTCTTATTATTATAATTTTTATTAACAAAAAAGCTTTGTGCGTAATGCCCCAAAAAAATAGTAATAATTATACATGATTTTGGTTCTTTTATGGTTGGTTAGACATGAGATTGTGTGCGAGTGTATGTGTTGATATAGTATGATTAAGCTTTTTTATCAATAAAACAAAAAAAATATAGCTTTTTGGGTGGTGAATATGAGGCGTTATCTGAAATTATTTATCGAATTTGGAGATAATGATTTTGGTGGGATTTGTTGTGTTCTTTATATAATAATATATTATTAAGATTTCTTACTATACAAGCTTTTTATATATTTTAATTTATGCAATGTAATTACTTTTAATATCTCTATGTCAAGTTAATTATTCTCAATTAATAAAGCTAATCGTTGGGGGAAGGCTTGCTTTAAATAAATTCAATATTACAATTATTATTATTGAAAATGGAACTAGTTTTATTAGCTATTGTCACTTAGGGGATTTTTTATCTAAATGCAAATAGAGTTTCTCTTCTTCAGACTCTACTGTAAACTTTTCCTATCAAAGTAAGTCCCCTTTTAAAATAAACAATTATTATAAATGACTTTCATTATTTTCCCTGAGGAAATACCAAAATTAAATCACACTTTATTGTATTTTTTAATGTCTATAACCAACACCTTTAGAAAAGGAAACCAAAATTTGTATCCTTTCTGATTAATTTTAGCCTTAATTCATGCACTTTTTTGTGATTTTATTAAATGTAAAAATGTATATTTATTTACACATTATAAAAATGTAATGAATATAATTATATAATGAATATGATTCAAGCTGATTCTTGCTAACGACAAGATGAATTTGTTTTTTTGGTAAATTAATAATTCAATATATTATGCAATTAAAAAGGGTTGATTATTAGGCCATTCATAAACTCTTAAATGTAAAATTTAAGCAACTATTAAAGGCTCTTTTTCAACTTAAAAAAAGAAGGAAAATCGTGAATCTTCAAAGTGAAAAAGTCTATAATCTTTAAAGCTTTATTTTGATTGAAATATAATTTTTTGCCTATTTATTTATTTTAGCATTTCAAAAAAAAAAAAATTAAACATTGAAAATATATTATTGTAGTTTTCATATAACATTTATCATTAAAATGTATTCATTAAATAAAGCTTTGTTAAAAAAAACTGTGTTGAATAGTATTAGAATAAAATAGGCAACTTTAAAGCCTTAAAGGCAAAGTACAGGTTATGTTTTTTAATGTAACAAAATATGTATAATCAATTTCTTGATATTTCAAGCAAAATATTTCTGTTTTGAGTAATTTTCAAGAGTTTTAAAAGTCATAAACAGTTGAGTTCTTCAAAAATTCCTTAAATAAAGAAATCTTAAGCAAATTCAATTTAAAAACAGCTAAATCCTCTATAATTCTTCAAAAATTCTTTAAAAAAAAACAGTTTAAAGCAAATTTCATTCAAATTCTGTTAAATTCTCTATAATTATCAATCATTACAAAATTTCTTGTGCATTTCTGTTTCTCATAAATTTAACAAAATAAAATACATAGCCGTAGTTTCATAGATTTCTTACCTGTGCTGACGCAGGTTGTCGCGCTGCTTAAAGTACTTGCCGCACACCTCACAGGAGTAAGTGATCTCGGGTGACTTGTGGGTGCGCTCGTGGATCATCAGGTTGTACGGCTTGGTGAATCGCCGCTGGCAGTACTTGCAAATGAACTCGCACTTTGGACGCATCTTGCGGCGAAAATCGGACCGGCAGTCATCGTTGTCGATTCGCATTACAGCAAACATTTTGACAGGCGATATGTGTATACTTCTCCAACGACGAAACGGAAAAAAAACACAGCACAAAAAGCTCCAACCTTTTCTCAGGTCTACTCAGCCGTGTGTGTGTGCGTGTGCGTGTGTGCTCTGTGCGCTCTCAGGTGCTCCGGATGGGGGAGCCTCGCTCTCGTTGCCTGTGGATTTTCTATGGACGGCACTCTGAACTTTTTCAGCCCGCTCCAAAGCGCTCTCTCCTCGGGGGTTTTCCACTCAAAAGGGGTATAATTTTTCTGTATTTTTTTTTATGATTTTTTGTTGCTATAATCGCTATCTGGGAGATAACACCTCGCTTTAATTGCTGCCTTTTTTTCGGGCTGATTGGTCGTCGCTGAAAAGCGGCAACGTTGCTTGGACGTTCCTCCTGCTGCCGGCTTTATCTTTTCTATATAGCTCTGTGATTTCACCTCTCTCCTCCCCTTTTTTTTTTTGCTGCTGCTGCTGCTGCTGCTGTGTCCAGGTGACCAGTTGCTGGTGGTGGGCGTCGCTGACTTTTAGGTTTCAGTTTTGTTAGTTTATGGCGCACTTTAAGGCAAACACCTAAAAACAGAGGGAGAGACGCAAAAAAAGTTTAAATAAAGTTGACAACATACAACGCCTGCGACAGCATTTATGGATCTATAAATTTTAAGCAAAAAAAAATATACATATTATATACAGACATGGGTTGTACATAAAGAAATACGTTGGTGAAAAGTTACTAAGAGATTTTTTGGTTAATTATAGAATTTTATATTTTTAAGGACTACAAATGAGAAGAGACAAAAAAAATATCATCATCAATTTCCTATTAAAAACATTGAAACAAACTTTGATATATCGAATTTTTATGCAGCGAAAAATATCGGATCTAATATAAAAATATCGATTCATAATCAAATTATCAAATATAAATATCGTAACAATATTATGTTTATTAAACATTGATATATCGAAAGTTTAAATATCGAATGTTTAAATATTGATATTATCCAAACAGTAACTTTGTTTTTACTTGTAATTTAATATACTTATGTTTATCGATTATATCGATTTATTTTTATTAAACTGGAGCATTGAAATATCTCTATTATATAACGACTTTCCCTTTGAATATCTTTCATACTATAAGTATCGATATTTTCGCTCTCTAAGAAGAAAATTTTTAATTCCTTGACTTTTATAATATTTATATTATTAATTATTTTAATTTCTAATCATTTTTCAAAGCTTTAGTACAATATATATTATTCCCAAACTACATCCTCAATATTTCTCATCAAAACAATCTCATTAAATCCCTAAAAAAAACTCTATAATTAAATATTAACATAATATAAACCAACACCCTTTCCACAAATACCATAATTTAACTCCTGTTGCCATATAACCCCTTTAATTTATTATGCTTTTATTTTAACCACAACTGTTTACGTATGGGCATTATTTCACAGAGATCACGCAACATGAAATCGACAATATGAGTCATTAAATGAGCCACAAAATCCCGCACCTCGGACAACGGGCGGCAGTGTTGACATTTACAAATCACCAACGCCGACAACCGTTTTCACAGTTGCTAACCTTCGGCTGGGCTTTATAATAATTTGTCTTCGACGATTGTTCACCGCTGAATATATATACTAAATAGATATATATACACTTGACAGAGTTCAGAGACTGTACTTAACTTCCGCAAACACAATTGTTCAATTACGACACTTGTTTTACGACAGGTAACTAAGTGAAGAGGTGTTTCCATCTCGCGGAATGGTATTTACAATAAATATTTGACTTCTAAGTGTTTCTATACCAAATTTCAGAATGTTTCATCGAGAAAGAACCAAGTTATCATAGGTTGGCAAGCAGGTAACTAAGTGAAGAGGTGTTTCCAACTCTGGGAATGGTATTTACAATAAATATTTGAGTTCTGAGTGTTTCTATACCAAATTTCAGAATGTTTCATCGAGAAGGAACCAAGTTATCATAGGTTGGCAACCAGTTAACTAAGTGAAGAGGTGTTTCCAACTCTGGGAATGGTATTTGCAATAAATATTTGACTTCAGAGTGTTTCTATACCAAATTTCAGAATGTTTCATTGAGAAAGAACCAAGTTATCATAGGTTGGCAGGCAGAAATTGCCTCTTAACTACGTTCTTTTGAATTAAATTCCTCTGAAATGATGGCCAAACCATTAAGGCCTTAATTCAACAACTCAGTTAAAGCTCAAAATTGATGGGCTCACTCAATTGTCAGCTCGAATTACACCTATCTGGGGAGGGTTAACCTCCGCAAGGTTCCTCTTTACACAGAGTTGTTCCCTCTGTCCCCTGTGTTCCCCTTTTGTCCTGAAAGCCACAGACAATTTCATCGTCATTCGAGGCATTCAGCAAAGATGACCAAATAGAGTGCTTAACCCCGGAGAGCAACCCGTGGCTAATGCTGCCTGCTCCACTTAGGCCCACGCTCCCAGAGACAAAAAGCAAACAAATCCGAGTCCAAATCCAAATCCAAAGCAAAGCATAACCAAATGCGAGACCGATCCGATCCGGGCAGAGAGAGACCCGGACCGGACCCAAAGAATCCATATCGAATGGATGGCCTTATGCAGGCGCCCTGTGTCGCATGATTAACGGCGTTAAAATGCCAATGTGACGCCACATTGTGTACACAAATTAACATTGGAGGAGTTGCTTTTTGGCCAAGGCATTTCCAGGCCCCAGACATGACCAATGCGATCAGCGCGCACCCAAGGCCCTGAGCTCGAAGCCGAGCCCGAGTCTCAGACGGGAGATTCTAAGCACTGGGAAAAAAATAGGGAATAAGCTCGATGAATCTACATACATCCCAAAAAGTATATTATAAAAAATACAATAATTTCGATTTATATATAACATAGAAAACCTCCTAAAACTAATGATAAAGTGTTTTTTATTTGGAAATGACATAAAACATTTTAAGAATTGAATAAGGATTTATATCGAACGAATATCGATAATATTTTAAATTTTCGTTATCGAAAAAATCAAACTAAACTTTAGAAACATCGGTACACTTGATAAATAACCAAATAATAATATTTTTCTAGCCTTTCCCTACAATCCAATATATAAATCTCATTATCGATTTAAAGCACATGAAAAAGTATATCGATTTATATCGATTTTTGCATACAACATTGATATATTTTATATAATATTAATAATACAGTGAAATATATCTTTATAATTGATAGTTAATTATAATTTATTTGTTTTTTCCCGACTATCCGATATAAAAATCCGAATATCGATTTAAAGCACAAGCTTAAAGTATCGATTTATATCGGTTATTACGTGCAACACTGATGTATTTTATATAATATTTATAATACATTGAATTATTCATAAAATTGCTCTATAATTATCAATAACTAATCGAATAATATTATTTAGTTATATCTTTTCCCGACTCTCCGATATGTTTTTAAGGAAGACTCTTCCCAAAACTCAAATAATAACTTCCCATTTCTATACCTTTATTTTTCCCAGTGCTTATCCTCAGTCCGGGACTCTCAGTGTTATAATTTGAATATGTTTAGTGGGCATTAATGTTATAATGACAATAACTACGTACCGTCTGCGGCCGGTGCAGGCGACCCGCTGTGACGTTTGCCTTTTGTTGTCAACGTTAGCTCCCCAAAACGAACCCGGTTCCCATTCCCATTCCCAGTCCCGAGTCCCTGAGTACCGAAACCCATTCGGATACCTTCTTCCCAGCCAGAGTCGCCAGAAAGTGTTCCAGCTGCGAGCTGAAAGCACCATATAACATATAAATAAATATCGGAATATATCGGGTCTCGCCGAGAGACGCTTGTCGCTACCAGTCAGCGCCTGGCTTTTGTTTCGCCAAAAGAAAGAGAATTCCGAAAAAGCGAAACAAACAACTGCCACTAAATCTGGGAAATATATGTATATCCTGAAAAAAAAGAATATCCAGCGGCGCCGAAATGACAAAAATAAAATTACATAAAAAATAACAGTTGTTAACTACCGCAACGCATCGATTTCGGCATAAATTTCGATTGGCAAGGCGCCAATTAAAAAAATAAACTTGTTACAGCCGCCACCTTAATGAAGAAAACACTGGTAGAGTTTTGGCAACTGTCGGTGGATACCACTTGGCCATAACCCAGCGGGGGAGTACGCAAGAAGAGACCCCAAAAGGGTGGCTCCCATGGCCAGCTGTGCAAATGACTCAGTTAATTTAGAAATTTGCAGAAACTAACCATGGGAACTCGGGAGTTGATGATCATAAGCTGATAAAATTTGGGATGGGAAGTCGTTTGGTTACTGGGAATCATTTTATTATGGTTTTGTTGTGATTTTTATATATTTAATATTGTATTTCATATCTTATAAACAAGCAAATGAGCTTTTAATGTAAATTTTAATATTAAATCAAAACCAGATATCTTTTAAATATTGATTGTGGAAGATCCAAGCCAATATATTTAGGAAAATCTCAGTACACTTGGAAATTCCAAAAACTAACCATGGTAACTTATGAGTTAATGGTCATAAGTTGATGAAATTTGGGATGGGAAGTCGTTTGGTTACTGGGAATAATTTTCATTAAGATTTTGTTGAGATTCTTTAGTCTAAATAATATTAAAAGAAGTTTTCTTAACCATACAGTGTTGCTCTCAATGTATATCATAATATTAAACCAAGTATTTCCAAAGTTTTCAATATTTATCCTACAAAATTCAAGTCAATATGTTTAAGCAAATCATCTAACATACAAATCTTCACAAAATCTTCCTCAAATCTCTAAAATCTCTAAGAAAACTTATAAAACAAACCCCTAGAAATAGGCGTCACTTGGTGGCACCTTCTCTGATCTTGGTTGGGCGATCTCCAACTGTTAGTATTTGGCAACTTGCAGATTGCAAATCCGCTTAACAATTTAAAGCGATAAAGAAACCGACGAACACCCACAGATTTGGTCAAATATTGTATAATAAACTGTTGTCCAAACGCCAAAAGATAATCCCATTTAATCCGCACTGGAAATAATTACACAGGACGACGATCGGGAGGCGATCTTTTGGCACAGCATGATCCTTCTCCCTACACCAAGCGAAGGGCATGCGAAAGGCGTTAATGCTGCGTGAAATTAGATTTGCAGGGCGATGGGAAAGAGAGTGGGAGAGAGAGATCTGGCAGATACAATCGGGGAACTATTCCACGAACCTCAGACTCGGACTCGGACTCGGAGTTACAGTTTAACACCCCGAGATAAATGTGTAGCGGGTTTCCAAGCGATAACAGGCTCAAAAAAAACTGCATCCAAAAAGGGCTCAGAGTGACACACACGTCGTGGGACATGGTCAAAAGCGATTACCACACTTCTTTCACCTTCCTTTTTTTTTGTCTTTACGTAGGAGGCGGACAGTGAGTTGGCAAGGTGCCATTAAAAATTACAACCGAAAAGTGAAAAAAAGGACATAAGGTTGAAGGGACAAAGGCACCGATGATCCCATTTGATACGAATCTAATTGTGCTAATGGCGCAGAATTCTCAAGAAAAACACCCACACACACAAGTCGGTGGTAACACCATTAAGGATGTGTGGCTTAACCACTTCAAATCGAACAAAGGACTCCTCGAACGCCGTACCCCAAACACACCGCAAGACAAAACAGAGGACACAATGAGGGATCCTCTTTCTCCTGGGAACGAAAGTCAATTTCAATTTCCTTCGCTTCTCACCTTCCTCACCTTCTTTCAGCTGTTAAAGATATGACAGTTGCTCAAAAAACAAAAAAAAGAGAAGAAAATGATGGCTTAGATTTGAGCTGCCAGCTGAGAGCGAAGATCTTCCACCATTTACCGTAATCGCTTAGCTAATTAGACTCTTAATTGATGAGGCACAGCGGGCGGTCTGCGGCAGACGAGGTCAAAGATCATCCACGGGCACAGTTGGAAAGTCGGAGAGGTGAGAAGAATGACATTGAAATGGTGACGGGAAAAGCGGTACAAAATTCCAGAATTCCTCCAAAGTTAGAAGTTACCAGAAAGCAGAGTTATTTAATAGGTTAACTTTTGTAAACGCTTTTTAAGAGATTTTTAATAGATTTTATAAATTTTTATTACGGTTTCCAGAAGAAAAGAAATATTAAGCTTGAAACTTAACTCCTTTTAATGTAAGTTCTTTAAAAAAATCGGGAAGTTGTTGGAAATCGTAAAGAGTTGTCTTTATTTTGAAGGAATATTTAGTGAAAAGCAAAATATAAATATAAAAATATAAGCAAATATAAGAATTAAGCTGATAAAACATTTTAGAAATCTGTTAAAAAACCTATTTAAATATTTTCTTAAACTTTCTTTAATTCAAAAACTCTTTTAAGGTAATCAAAAGTTGTGAATTTTATCATTAAGACTTAAGAATACCATTAAAACAGTTTCTTTTACAATTTTCCCCAAAGACTTAAAGAAGTTATTTAGGTTTATCCTAAATCTTTGGTATTTCAAAAACATTTAAACCCTTTTACTCACTCACTTAAGTTTTATTTTCGAACATCTGTTGGGTAACTTGGCATTTCATAATCCCACGAAAAATCATACTCATGACTCATGACTTAAAAAACTTGTCTACAAAACGGCTGCTGATGATGATCTGTCGGACATTTTTGGCGATGATTCGCTGTGATTTGTGCGTTCTTTTCAATTTTGAACCCTCCCATGAGCTAGGTTTTTGGCCAATCTATAAGAAGTGCCTCTTCGCTGAGTCATCGAATTCTTCGGTTCTTTGGGCTTCCATTGGAAAGACTTCAACTTTAGAGTTGAAGTCAAGCCGACGGGGTTTTAAAGGTCTCGAAAAATATTGAACCAGAACAATTTTTATACAAAAACTTCATTGTAAGTCTTAAAAATGAAAGTAATGTTGCAAATAAATCAGTGGATATTTCACTACATAAGTATTGATAAAAACTTCAATTAAGAAAAAAATCTGTTAGTTTTCGTAAGATTTTCCAGAATTTGTGAAAAAACGTTTAAAGAAAAAGAAGACTGTGAATCTTTTTCTTTATTTCCATTAAGTTATAAGATTATAAAGTTTCCCATTAAAAATTTCATTTAAAAATCAATTTCAAAACCCCAAGAAAACCATTTCTTCATCTTACAAGTTTTGATCCAAAAGACTTCTACCATTCTTCGGTTTCTTACCATTCTTCCCCCTTCCAATTGTCGAATCGCTTCCAGTTTTACGCTGCTTCCATTGGACACACACACACACACACACACGCACGCACACTGCGCAAAAAGCTCCGTTGGCCCACACGCACGCCATATTAGAGACAGCGCCTCTCTCCCTCTAACGCCAGGCCAGAAAGAGAGAGTGTGAGAGAGAGAGCGCCACACGCAACCGTGTTACGTGTTGGTGGGGTTTTCGCTTCTCCTTCTTTTCTTTTTCTCTTGCTTCATTTCTTAGCGTTTTTTTTCAGTTGCCCAATGAAAGTGGCGTAAAACTGGTAGCGACACTGGTGGACTGGAGGGGAGGGGGGCAAAGAACGAACGCCATTTTCCAGCTACCGAATTGTGGGGAGAAGAAACGGAGAAGAGCGGCAGCAGCAAACGGGACTTACCCAATGGGAAACTGGAATTACGCGTTCTGAGGGGCTTTTCGTGTAGAGTTTTGTAGAGTCACAGACAGAGTTGAGGAGGGTTTTCTTGCGTTCGGTTTTTCTTATGTATTTTCTTATTCTCCTTGGGTTTTTCTTTCTGCACACGAATAGATCGATCAAGGTACGTCGCGAAGGAACTGATGAGGGAACTGTATACGCACGCTCGAGCGGCACAAAGTTGAATGAATGAAATACTAATAACTGAAAGAAATAGTAGTCGCCTCTGCCGCTGCTGCCTGGCTGCTGCTCGCTGCGCTGCCGCTGCCGGCGTCGCTGCTGGCAAGTTGAGGAAGCGACTGCGCCGAAGACCGAAGATCATCGCTCTGTCTCTGTCTGTTACTCAATTCGGTGGCACTCAATGTGTTCGCTCGTATGTGTGCGCATGTATGTATATGTGTGTGTGAGTCATCCAGATCCGAAGTTGGAACTTCCAACTTGGAAGTTGGAAGCGAAACGAAGAAAAACGAAGACCAGTAGCCGAAGCAAGTTCTCGAAAACCGAGCGAAGGGACGGAAAAACTTCGGCTACTGCGTCTGCGCAACGTTCTAGCCGTCCCTGTTGCACTCACACTTTGTTCTTTGGCCAAATGCGTAAGTGCGGTGGCTTGAAAAAAAACCTGAACAGTAGCCACAAAATGGCGTCGCTTCTAACAGAAGCAAACCGATACAGAAGGTAAAAAAACGCCACAAAATGGCGTGCTACTTGCACTTACCTATTGCGAAAGCCTGCAAAGCAACGTTTTTGCTGTTAGATTAACACACTGAAAGCGGAATATACACAGGTACAAACGCCGTTGGTAGCCCGCAACTGTTGGGTAATATTATTAATAAAATATATTTCACTTCCGAACGCTTCTGTGCGCGAGAGTCAACTGCAGAGTTACCGTAACTCAGTTACGATCGAAAACTTCAGCTTGATGGGTTGAACTTTTTGTGTTTTTCCTTTTTCTTCTTTTTCGTTCCAGTCTCTCTCAGCCTCGCTCTATCCCTTTCGCTCGCACTGACTTGAGCGGCAAACGAGTTTTGAGTGCTACTGCTGATTGGTCGTCGCCGACTGAGCCAAAGAGCGCAATGAAAGAGAGCGCGGGCGAGCGCAATCAGTTGAGTTGAGTGTTTTTGTTTGGCGAAGGCGTGTGTTACCTGAGCTGACTGTTAATTAAGCTTAAGTAAGTCAACATTTCAATTAAGTTAAAGCGGCCTAATGAGTGCGTCAGTTCATCATCTTACAAGCGGGGGCTATAAAGAGTGTTTAAATAGCTTTATGTTCTTAATAATAAACTCTTGCTTGATAAGCTCTCGCTCTCTCTCTCTCGTTCGGGAAACAGTAACTTTCTTCCACGCATACTTGCATAGAAGTGGGCGTGGCCTGGTCTTGTGGCGCTTTGGGCGGCGCTCTGTCTGTCTCACTTGCTCGCTACCGCACTCGCTCTGTTTAACTGCTTTCCAACCCGTTTTACGCTCAAGTGTGTGTGCGAGCGAGAGGTGCAGCTGGCATTAAAAACCAGTGGCAGAGCAAGAGCAGAGCAACTGTATTACGCAGCACCGTTTTTATTTTTTTCTCGCCCCCCTTGCCTCTTCTCTCTTTCGTAGCTCCATTTTGTTTTATTTTCGAGGCCTGGGAAACTTTTTTCACTCGCCTTTCCTTTGGCTTTTGCCGCCTCCGCTTCTCTGCTTCCTCTTCTTCTGCTTGTGTGGCCTCTTTTAGTAGACAAAAAAAAGAGAGAGAGAGAATGAAAAAACACACCAAATATTGATGGTCTGTTTATCTTTTATTTTCAGTGCCTTTGCCATATCTGTTTATCTTTTACGATTTCTCAATGAAAACCGAAAACTGTCTTCATTCAACAAAAAAGCACAAAATAAAAAACTTCATTAACTCGGGTTTGTGTTTTTAATTAAGTGAGCTTAAAAAGGATTTGCTTGACCATTTTTATTTTTTATTTTTTAATTACGTTTTCGCCTGTCCATAAAGTTTAACAAATTATTTTTGCCTTCTTCTGTTGATTTTTTGGGCATTTTTAAGTGCAATCTTTTCGTTTTTGAGATTTCAACTCCAATTTTGATGGCTTCATCTCTGTCCGCCTCGCTTTTGTTTTTTCCTTGTGTTTTTTTTTTTTTTTTTGTTTCTTCTTTGTTTTTTGGTTAAAATTTGCATTTTTTAAATGGGCAATCAGCGGACTCGCAAAGGAGATGTATCGACAATTGTTCAGAGCTTCCTTATGAAGGCGAAACTAATTGAGAAACTGAAAAAAAGGAGAAAAAAAATAAGGAGAAACAATGCCCCAAAAAAATAAGAAATCATTTTTGACAACTCCATTTTTGTGACTTGATAACTTAAACAAATATCTCTCAACATTTTGTAAAAAATTGCATCACATATTTTATACGAAATGCTAAGAGATATTTGTTTAAATTATTTTTAAGGATTAATTGGTAGAACACCTGAAATTCATAGGAAAGTTAATAATAGTATTTTTTTTTTTATCTTTAAACTGTTTAAGAAGGTAAAATAAAAATGTCTAAGTGCAAAAACCACATTTTTAGGTAAAAATGTTATTTAAGCTGTTTAAACTATTTTAAAAGACATAAAGTTTTAATATTTTTAACGCTTTTCAAACATTTCATTCATTTTATTATTTGAATATAGATTTACGCAAAAATAATACATTTCTTAAACAATAAACTTATGTCATATGTCTCAAAATATTTTTCTTGATGTTTCCTTCCTAAGAAATAATCACGAAAAGCTTATATTTAAATTCTCAAACTCTTTTATTTATATTTTACTTATTTAATTACATTATTTCACAATAAGTTTAGATTTTAATTTTATTTATATTTACTTAATTATTTACATTATTTTTTAAACTTTAAACAATTTAAGTAAGTCTACAAATTAATAAAGTGGCAAAATCTAAAAAAAAATACATTTTTTGAGTTAAAAAACGTAGTTAACGCTGATAAAACAATATTAAAATACATAAGATCTTAAGATTTGTAATATTTTAAACACTTTTCGACCATTTCAATCAAAATGTATAATCTAAATATAAATTTTGATGTTTTCTTTCTAAGAAATAATATATAAATATATATACATATAAATTTTAATGTTTTCTTTCTTAGAAATAATCACAAATTTTTTATATTTAAATTCCAAAACTCCTTTAATTATATTTCACCTTCCTTCCCCTTCAAAACCCTTTCATTTTCAGAACCTTCACTAAACCATTTTCTAAGCCCATCTATCATCTATTTAGCCAATCTGTCACTTCACAAAGACGAGACCCTTAACCATATTGCTCAAATTCCGCAACTTTTGTCTCAACTTTCCCAATTTATATTTTTCAATAAAAAGCGAATTAAGGTTGAAGCAAGAATGCTGCGCCCGGACAGACACAGTGCACACAAAAGTATTAAATTTCATTAATTGCCAAAATTAAAAAGGCAAACAAACAAACAACAAGCAGCAGGGCAGCCGTAAAAAAAAAGAAATATTAAAAATTCATACGGCAGCGATCCGGTCACATAAATTTTGGATGCAAAAAAATTATAATAAATATATATACATAAAGGTAAAAAATACAGAGATGAATCTGTGGAAGCGGGTTAAAAAATGACAAAGACGTGTGGGCGTTGAATGGCATCCGTTTGGGGCTTTTTTTTGTTGTTTCGGTATCATAAATATATATTCATATATACTTTTTGTTGTTAATAATAATGAAACTGGACCGCAGCCACCGCAGCAAGGCGTTGTCAACAGTTTTTTGGCGAGGATGACAATGATGATGATGATGATGATGATGATGACGACGACGAGGCGGTTTGGTTCCATCTTTTCATTATTTCATCTCTTCATTTGGCACACGGTAGTTGTCTGAGTTGTCATTTAGCTTCAGTTTGCTCTTGAGCCCTCATTCAAGGTGTGTTTTTGGGAATCCAGCTCACAGAGGAAAAAAATAAAGGTAAAAATATGTAAAAATATAGGGAGCTATTTGTGGAAAAAGAGCCTTTATAGGGTTGTTACATTTTTATATTATTATTATTATTAATTTGCTTCTGAAGATCTTCTTTCTAAATTATATATTTTCAGTTTTTGCTTCAAATATCGACAAAGTATAGACACAGGGATATTTTTATTTATTATTATTATATTTGCTTGAAATATCGATACAGTAACGATAAATTGATAATTTCTATCATCTTTACCTACACACTTTCTAGCAACTTTGGTTTCCATAATTCCCAAGTAGTTTTCCAAAAATCTTTTAACTGGATAATTTGAAAAACTCTTGAGAAAGTATAAACATATATCGATTTATTCTACCATCACTATCTGAACACTTTTTAGCAACTTTGGTTCCTTATATTACCAAACATTTGAAATTAGGAAAACCCTTAAGAAAGAATAAATAAATATTGATTTATTCTCTACCATCTCTATTTTAACTCATCCTTTCATCTATATCCCTTATAATTCCCAAGTAGTAATTCTGCAATCATTTCAACTCCTGGAAAAGTAAAAAAAAACTTTTGTAAAAATATGTATCTATTAGGGTTAAAAATTGGGAGTTTACTTTATATATTATTATCAGTGTCTTAAATGACCTCCCGAAGTCTCTATATTGCTTTAGTCTCTATAATTCCCAACCATTCTTTAAGCGAGTTCTTAAGTAACTTAGACTCAAAAACCCTTATAAAAAGATTTAGTTTTTCATTACTAAATATATTGTTTACTAGCAGAAAGCAGAAAATAATACAACTATAAGTATATATATATAAATAACTACATACATATATAATAGAGAGAATAAAAGAATTGCATTTTTTTATATACATAAGTATTCTTTTATGTATATCAAAAAATGCAATTCTTTTATTCAAAATATTTTATCCTCTTTTTGGAACTAGTATATTCTCTTTTTATATTCTAAGATTTTAGAATCCTTAAGTTCTCTTAAGTTCCCCAAACGATATATATATTTTTTCTAGTGCATCCTAAGCTAAAGTCGTGACTTGATTTATTTTTTCGGCCCGGACTTGTGTGTGTGTTTTTTCACATAAATTTGAATTATGGTCGCCTCGTAAAGTCGCGTTCGGGGCTGATGTGTCTATTTTAACAGTTAGTCTTCTTCTCTCGGCGATCTATCAATGAATCCGTAAGCTGAATGAACTGGCCCCAAAAAAAAAACTTGATCTTTGAAACTGCTCATTTGATATGCGCGCAGCTTCAAAAAAAATAAAATAAAAAATCTTTCTCAGTTTGTATGCTAATTTTGCGTTGTTTCGGTTTTCGGTTTCAGTGCCGCGTTCATTGTTTGCCTCTTGGGTTTTATTTAATTTTAATTTTTATTTCGTAAATTTGAAATTTGTTGTCACTTCTGTGGGAGCAGCAGCAGCAAAAGAAGCAGCAAAGGTTTTTCCACTCTATTCGTTGTTTTTATTATAATTTGGGGTGCGGTTCGGTAGTATTTTCTGCAGAACTCCATGAATCGGTCCGATTGTTCAGTCAGCCGCTATAGAAATTAATAAAAATTTATGGTTTATTTGGAATTTTTGTTCGCTCTTCTTTTTTTTCGTTCATTAATTTGCCATAAAAAGGCAAAAGCTTTTAAAAACAGAAGGGAAACGGTGACCATTGTTTAAGATTTTAACTTTACATAAATTTTGATAACTTTGTCTTTAAATTCACTAGAATTTAATTAAGAAATAACTCTTTAAAGTCATGTCGCACCCTTTTGTGCCACAAATGAGCTCAAAAGTAGATTATTGACCATTAAATCACTTTACCACTTGATCTCATCCATATAAATGCATTGTAAGTCGGCTCTTATGGCACTTATCACCGATCAATTGATCTCGAAAGGTGTCAACCCATGTCTCTTCGGTTTCTAAATGGACAAAAAAAACTCCACCCTAAACCCCTGTAAATTGTGTGATTTTCTTTGGAACACACACACAATATATTTCCAAACCAATTCTAAACAAATTACATCGGCCCACATACCATATATATATTTTTTCACCTGGATTCTAAGGTGATTTACGTTCGATTTAGTTCTTTTGGCCTTTTTCTTTTTCTAAGCGCCACACGAACTTCCGTTCCGAAAAAAAAAATGGAATTGGAGATAATATTATAATCTCAAAAGGTGTCGCCTTGCGTGGGTGCCCATGGATTCAATTCGAAATTAATAGTTTAAGGTTAACCCAGGCGACATTTAATACAGGGCACTGGGAAAAAATTATTTACTTGAGAATTTTGGGGAGAGTTTTAGAAAACAAAAAAGATTTTAAATAAAATTTAAGTAGATTAAAAGTTACTAGTTTGTTACAAAAGTGCACAAATAGGAATATCCGGAAATATCGCTACTTTATCGATAGATAAATCTATATTCTAAGTGACATATCGGATCAATATAATCGAAAAAAGAGGCAAAGGCAATACTAATTTTTCGATAAAGTTAACTGCAATATTTTTTACTATATAAGAAATAAATATATCAAGATTTCAGATATTTTTCCCTATGATATTCTTGTTCTTATGTGATTATAATATATAAGAAATAGATATATCAAAATTTTAGATATTTTTGTATATGATATTTTTATTTTTATGATCTTTTAATATATTAGGAATAGATATATCAAAATTTAAGATATTTTTTGATATGATTTTTTTGTTTTTATGATTTTTTAATATGTAAGAAATAGATATATCAAAATATCAGATATTATTCATATGATATTTATGTTCTTTTGTCATATCGAAAACTACCTTTCGATATAAAAAGAAAAAAATCGTATATAAAACCCGATAAAAAAATACCTAAAATATATATTTTTCAATATTCCATCTTAAAATATAAATTACAATATTGTTCCAAGTGTAAATCGAAACCCAAGCACAGTGAAAAGATCACAAAACAAAAATGTTTTATTACATTGATTTGCATTTAAATCGATGTTTGGCGGCGGCGTCACTCTTACCAAATTTTTTAGATGAAATGGGGGCTATATAGAAGACTTCGAGGGGCCTCGAGGGGGCATAGACCGTTGATGATTACGGGCACAGCGAGCGGTCAAAATGTTGACAATGATCCCAGATATCCCACACAGCGTCTTTGAGATCGAAACCCAACCCGAAACCCGAAAAAAATCTTTAAAGTTTTCAATGAATTCGTCGTTTCTTTCTTTTCTCTCCACAATTCTTTTCTTTTTTTTTTGTGAATGGCTAGCGCCGAAGTTTTCATACTTCAATTTGAAAACTTTTTCTCTTTTTTGTCCAATATTAGATCATAAATTATGGAACTTTGCATATATGACAAAACAAATAATTTTTGTTTGTCGGTCTGTCGTGCTTCCAGTAGCCCGCCCGCTGGGACTCGAGCCTCCGACTTTGCTAGTTGGTCTCGAAATTTATTAGTTTTTCCATTTTTATTGAGAAATTACAAAAGGCGAGGGCATAATCCAGGCAAAAGGCCTCGCATATCTCTCGGGGTAGGTGGCGCCTGGGCTTAGGGATTAGAGATTCTAGAGGAGAGAGAGAGCGAGAGAGAGAACGAGAAAGCTATATGCAAAGAGATCCGATTCCGATCCCCTCACGATTTATGCTCACAAAATGCCTTTTAGCCGCAGGGCCAAAAAAAAAGTAAAAAAAAATAACTAAACATTTTTGTTCATTCAAAGTAAAGTCGAAAAGGGGCAACAGGTTTACTCTTTTCCTTGCTTGTACAGGGAAGCTTAAAGAATACGGATTACTTGGAGGATATTCTTTATGTCATTAAAAATATTTATTTATCAGTCTGTAAATATTAAAAAAAAATATATAATATATTAAGTGAATTTCGTTACATTTATTATTTTGCTTATAATCTTTGTTTGTGATCTTTTAAACTCACTTTACTTGAATAAACCCAAGGATCTCGGGATTTATAAGACCTATTGCTATCAAATTTGGTATGTGCACTTATTTTATTTTGAAAATGTATTATATTCAAAAATAATCTATAAAAATCTTTTAAATTCAATTTTATTTCAAAATTTAACAATTTAATATACTTAAACACAATATTCTTGTATTTTTTTTAGATTTTTTTAGAAAATGTACAAAAAGCACATAGTATATAATAAATATAAATTTTTTTTCTCCTTATTTTTAATGTGTAATGGGTAATATTTCATAGTTAATTGTATCTTTCCCAGATTTATCTTAAATTATTTTCCATATAATAATAAAATCCCCTTTACCGAAGTCCACCTGTAGTATAAACAATGAGAAAATGAAACTCATCCCAGTACTCGCACAACAACTACAACTACAAGCTTGGACAATGAGAGCAAGAGAGTCAGCTGCCTCCCACAAAAAATAAACCCGAAGCCGAAGCTCAAAGCCGAATGCAAATAAAAACGAAGCTTGAATCAGGCTCAAACAACAACAACAATGGGAGCAGCCAAAAGAGAGGCTTTGGGGCTGCTGCTGCCAGTCACTCAGTCTCATTGGAATGGAATGGCATCTGCGATGAGAGAGCGGGAGAGAGAGCGAGCGAGCAAAAGAGAGAGAAGTCCTACCGTGGGAAATGAACAGTAGCTTTTTGGCTTTTTGCACCGCACCAGCAACAACAATAAAAGCAGTAAAAGCAACACACAGACAACAACAATCGAGTTTACTGACGTTCCTTCTTCTTCTTCTTCTGCTGCTGCTGCTGGGGCTTTCCACTTGGCATAAATTGCATTATTATTAGGCTTATTTGAAATGCGCCGACTGAGCCGAACCGAAACAACAACAACAAAAACAAAGAGCTGCTGCAGTGAAATTGCAAAAGCTCACTCAGCTCACCCCCCAACAACAACCAACAACAAAGGCAGCAAAGGAAGGAGAAGCAGCAGCAGCAGCAGCAGAAGAAGAAGAAGAAGGAAGAAGAAGAAGAAGGAAAAAGAGTGCAGATGGAGACAGGAGAGAGCGAGAGATGGAGCTTAAGAGTGGGGGGAGAGAGACCGCGAGAGGGACAAAGGAGGTGGGTGGAAGGCAGATGGAAAGAAGTGGAAGTATTTTCAATCTAGTTATTTTTGGAAATTGTAGTTGGAATTCTAATTAATTATGTTTTATTATTTATTATTTTATAAACCTAGTTCACATTTCCTTGAGCCGCTTTCTGTTTTCCAACTGTGGAAAATTCCCATACTTATTTTCCTTTGGCTTTCCTACGTGTGGCTGTGTGTTTTGCGTTTTGGAAAAACCTTTTAGCACCTTTGGCCAGGCCATGCAAGCAAATCCCAACAAGTTGCGGGCCAAACCGAAAATGTGGCCACAACAAAGGAAAACTCCCAATTTTTCCAACTTGCCAACTGGCTTATCTTAGTTACTGGGCCAAAAAGCGGGCAAACAAAAAAGTTTGGTAAATAGTGTTCATTTGGGATATTATTTGAGATGACGGATGCAGTGGTCCAGCACCTCTTTACCGCATTTCGAGGGTTTTCCAGATTCCAGTCGGTTTGGTTAGGTTATGGTTGCGGTTACACTTGAAGAAATGGTATAGTAATATTTGGAGAATATTTATTTTAAATAAAATTTAAGATCAAGTGAACTGAATTTATAGGTATGTCACTAAAAGTCGATGAATTCTATTAAGCAATACTTAAATCAGTATTAAATAATTTAAAAAATAATATTATTTGTACTAATTTAAACATTTTATAAATAATATTTAATATACAAATTTTCTTCTTTTTAAATAGTGTAATATTTTAGTGTAATATTTTATAAATAAGATTTTATATTAAAATTACCTTCTCGTTTTCACTTGATTTAATTCCCAAATATATTTCCAAATCAACGTATTCCTCCTTCCCTAACTATTTTTGCATTTTCTCTCAGTGCACAATTACGCGACGACGGCGGCGACTTCTGTCAAGTACGTGCGCCATGGGCGAAAGCAGATAGGCAATAGGCGATAGCGCAAGAGCTGCTGCTTTCGTCCCGCTCTTGCGCTCTCTCTTGCCGTACCGTTATCTGGAATTGATCGTGGAAGGATCGCACGCGCGTGTTGTCGTAGGTGTTAGTAAGCGTACGAATGTGTGTGTTTGTCCGAGGAGCTGATAACAAAGAGGTGATAATTGACCGCCCTTTTGGTTTTGGCTTGGCAACCAATTACGAAACTTATCAGCGGCAAACGGCGATCGAATCAAACGATCGCCAAGGCGGAGCAACGCCGGTGGTCCCGCAAGCTATCTCGCTCTAGTCGGGAATGCACTGAGACGAAAAAGTTTGTAATAAATAAAAAAAAACAAGTAATAAAAATAGAAAACAGAAAAACAAAGCGAATACAATTTTTAATAGAATTTTACAATAAAAAAACAAACACAATAAATTAAAATTGTTGAATTTACAAATTTTTAACAATTTTTGATATACCAAATTGCGGCTAATATCACCGTAAAAATGAGTTGGGAATCATAAGGATACGTAAAAGAAATATTCTTTCAAAATTAAGGAATTTAAATAAAAAAAGTAAAACTCTTAAAGATCTTTTTAAACAGAATACAAACTTATTTCAAATATTAAATTAAATTATCAAAACCATATAAAGTCACCAATTTATAATACACAAAATTGTGATTAGGATACCTTAAAAATGACTTGGGAAATATAAGGACAAGTAAATGAAATTATCTTTCAATATTAAAGAATTCAAATAAATAAAAAAAAAACTCTCAAAGACCTTTTTAAACCGTTTTTAAACATATTTTCAAAAATTCAATTAAATCAATAAAAACATATAAAGTTAACAGTTTATAATATAAAAAATCCAAGCGAAAAATACCCTAAAAACATTTTGGGAATCATAAGAACAAGTAAAAGAAAATATGCTTCAAAAATAAAGAATTTAAATAAATCAAAAACAACTCTTAAAGAACTTTTTAAACCGTTTCTAGACTTATTTCCAAAAATACAATTTAAAGATTAATAATGTATTAAGTCAACAGTTTATTTTCTTCATTATTTTCTTACTCTTACTTTTCTCTCAGTGTAGTTACATATCTTGCACAGATCGCGTGTAAACGAGAGCAACCGCACACCCATTCGCGAGGTGTGAAGCGATCGGGCCTGGGACATCCCCGCGGATATAGAAGTAAATATATATATAAAGAGTATATGCTAAGTAGTCCTTATCGGATCGGTTGGGTTTTATGGATTGTTTGCCAGATCGGTGGTTTGCTGATCGCTGAGCAACTGCCGCACCACAATGTCCTGGTCGTGGGCATGCACGAGGAGAGCCACCTCCAGATTGAGCTGCGCAATGTCCTCCTTCAGCTTGGCGATCGATTTCTTGATCTGTTGCACTGAACCTGGAGATAAGAGTGGTATTAGCACCTTCCTGGGAGTATATTATATAGCATTGTGGGTGGTTTTTTTTGAGGGATTACGATTATGGGCTCTGAGATTTTTATGTTGACCAGAATCAGGGTTTTAGAGATATCTTATCATTGTAGAGCAAGGGGAGTGGAGGAAGAAAAGGTGTTAGTGGGGAAGAAAGTGATCTTAACTGAAAGGTATGTTTGTTATTTTATATTAAATAATTTTTACAGATAATATATCTGTTACAATTAAAGAAAATACAAAATTAAAAACAGATATTATATTTTTTAAAGGTAAAAATCTTCTTGAAAAAAGGTGTTACTGGTGAAGATTGTCTTCTAAACTAAGAGGTTTGAATAAGCTTTAAAAATAATAATTGGTTTTTAAATTAAAGGAAATAAATAAGTTAATGTAAATATTATCTTTTTTAAAGGTAAGAAAAATGATCTGAATTGAGAGGTACAAACATATATTTGATTATGTCATAAATAATTTTTAAAATTAATATTTTCGGTTTAAATTAAAGGAAATAAAAAAATATATACAGATATTATACTTTTAAAAGGTAAAAAATATTCTTAACGAATTTATCACTGGTGAAGATAGTCTTCTAAGCTGAGAGGTATATTTGTTTTTGCATTAAATAAGTTTTAAATTTAATATTTTGTATTGAAATTAAAGGAAATAAAAAAATAAATACAAATATTTTCGTTTTTAAGGGTAAAAAATATTCATAGAAAATAAGGTCTTTTTAAATGAATATTTTCTGTTTAAATTCAAGAATATAAGAAAAATAAATGTAGATTTTATCTATTTTAAAGGTAAAAAATCTTCTTAAAAAATGTGTTGCTGGTGAAGTTAGCCTTGTAAATTTAACGTATATTTGTTTATGTATTAAATAATTTTTTTTTATTAAAATTTTCTGTTCAAATGAAAGAAAATAAATTAAAAAACAAATATGATCGTTTTTAAAAAGATTAAAATATCTTCTTAAAAAAGGTTTTACTGGTAAAAATAGTCTTCTAAACTGAATACTAAATACGAAATATGTTTTTTATGAAAATTAAATTAAAGGAAATAAAATAATAAAAACAAATATCATTTTAAAGATTAAAAAAATTTTTTTTTAAATAGAAAAAACCCAATTTTACACTCACTTCCATCAGACATCACCTGTCCCCTGCGCTCCATTTCCTCCTTCTTGAGCTCCTGCTCCATCATGACCTCGCTGAGCTGCGCCATTTGCTTCTCGGTGTCCGCCTGGACTTGGTTCTGGGCATACTGGATCGTGGACAGCTCGATGGATAGTTCCTTGAATTGCTGAATTAAAGGCTGCAGTTCATTGTTTAGGTGCTTCTCGCGGCTCTCGACCTTCTCCAGACTGAAAGTGAACTCGCTGTGGAGCTTCTTGAGCTGAGCTTGAGTCGTTTCCGAGGCCTCGGCAATGTTGCTCCTAAAGGCCTCCATCTGGGTGATGTGAGTCCTCCAGTCGCGGGCATCGGCCTTCACGAATACCTTGAGATGCGGCAGGACACGCTCCAGTTCCAGGTGCCACTCCTGATGGTCACTGAGCCGGGCATCCAGCTCCTGGTTCCGCTCATCCAGATTCACATCGCCAATGGATTTCTTCTGCGAACGATTCAACCAGTTGAGTTGCCGAAAATTGTGGGCCTCCAGCTCCATATCGCTGTCATCGCTCAAGGCGGCGGCATTCTGTTCGTCCTCCAGCTTCTCAAGGATAATCTCGGCATTATCCTCGAGGTAATCCCCAAGGAACTCCTCCTCCTGGGCAATGTGCAGCCGCTGAAAGCCCACCTTGGCCACCTTGCAGGCCTGCGTGGAGAGGACATCGAGGACCATTAAGCAAATGGGTCCGGCGCCGCGGATGAGTTTGTTGGGTTGGAAATCAACAGGAACGTCCTGGGAAATATTATATTTTACTTAATTATTAATTAAATTAATGATTTTTCATCTTCTTTTTACTCACAATCTCTTCTAGCATTTGTATTATCTTTGCTGCCACTGTATTGGGATCATCGTACTCCTGCGGTCGCTCCATATCCTTTCCCAACTTCTTGCAAAGCCACCAACATATCAAAGTAAACATAAAGAATTGCTCGCCGGGATTTGTGGCCTTCACAAAGTAAAAACGCGACAAAGGCTTGAGTTTGAATTCCTTTAGCAAATGTTTTTCGTAATTGAGTAATTTCAGTTTTTCCAGCAAGTCATCGGACTGAAAGTTTTGCAACTGCTGTTGGGTTTTCTCGCCGGTGACTTCCTCTTGCTGCATTTTTGAGGGATTTTTCTGATATTAACTTTTTACGAAAATATAAAATTTAAAGGTTAAAGTAAAACAATTTGTTTATTTTGACTAAAAACAACTTTAAAGGTAAAACTAAAACAAGTTGTTTTGAAAAACAAAGAAAAAGCTAGGTTTCCTTGGAAACCGAAAAAACTGGCAAAACAAACGCATGCGCTTAAGGGCGTTGAAAATATGGTTTTTATTTATATGATTTTATTTAATTAATTGAATGTAATCAGTTTGGCTTATTTCAAAGACTAAAAGCTACCTTTTTTAAGTTTTTAACAATAAAAATTCAAATTTTCGGCTACTTTTTCACATTTCAAAGAAAGAAAATGGATGCAAACTTGGTTAACTTGGTTTGCGTCCCTGCTGTTCCTCTTACCACAATCGGTAAAGCAGTTTTTAAGCATTTCCTAAGTATACAAAGCAGTGCCAAGCAGTTTAAGCAGTTATACATTTTCCGCAACTATTTATTACTTTTTCATCGATCAATCGATATCTACTACATCGATCTTTCGACTTATTTCCAGCTCTAGCGTCACTTTTGAAAAAAAATCAAACATAAACAATTTTAAAGAGCATTTCTTCAAGTTTTTGGTCTCAACCCTTACGCGTGCAATATGTACAACAACCTGGACCTGAACTCTCTCTCCGTGGACGACATTGTGGAGGAGTACAAGCTGCTCCACCAACGCCACCAGCAGCTAAAGTCGCAAAGCGACCACGATGCCCAAAGGATCCACGAGCTCAAGCGCAACCTGGACACAGCCCTGGCGGCGGAAGCATATCTCACCCAGGAACTAGAGCAGCTTAGCTCTCAGCCGCAGCAGAACAACTCCAGCGGAGACAGCCAAGAGTTGGAGGATCTGCGGCGCAAGTATCGCAATCTGCAAGAGGAGCAGGAGTCCCTTCAACAGGATTACGACCAGAAGGCAGAGGAGACGCAGAATTTAAAGAAGCAACTAGAGGCTAAGGAGAGGCAGCTCCTAGAGCAAGCCAGCCTGAGTTCCAGGGATCTTCACGAGGAGTGTGCGGCGCGTGTCAACACCTTGGAGGTGGAGAACAGCGAGCTGATGCACAAATTGGCGGATTACGAGGAGAACAGTGAGAGGATAACGCTGTCAGTGGCCGAGAAAGATGTAATTATGGTTTTCTTATTTAGTAAATATATAAATTGATTAATTTTATAATTAAATTCTTAATAGAAAACGCTGGAATGCCTGGCAGATCGTGTGAGTTGCCTCGAACAGAATCTCAACTGCAAACGCGATGAGCTGGAGGAGAAACTGCAGTTGCTGGAGAGCTGCCAGGAGCAGCTGGTGGATGCCAATGCCAAAATAGCCTTGCTTACCTCGGCTCCTGAGAATAATGGTGTGTTGAAGGTTTACAAACTCTAGAAATGTTTATTTAATGAATTATTTTTCATAGATCGCAAGGGGAACTCCCTGTTTGCCGAGGTTGATGACCAAAGGCAGGCCATGAAGCAGCTGCTGGCTGCCCAGAAAAAGAATTATTTGGAAATGAAAAAGATTTATGCGGATAGTCAGTTTGAAATCAGACGCCTGAAGCGAGAGAATGTGGCCATGCACAAGGAGCTGCAGGCTTGCAGCACAATATTTTGCAGTGCCGACAAAACCTATAGAAGTAAATATATCCTTAGTTACTTTTTACTATAAAATAATAACTCTTGTAACCCTTCCAGGCAAATTAAACGAACGCATTCGCTATCTAATGGCCGCCAATGATAACCTAGAAAAGCAGCTGAATCTCTCCCAGGAGCGTCTGCGTGATATGGCCAAAGACAAGTCTGTCAACTGGCTGGACTCGATGCTGGATTTCTGCAAGTATGAGTTGCCCAAATGCATCGACAGCGCTTTGGCTCGTCTCGCCAGCTATGGCCTGTTGTTGCTGACCAGTTAACAAAAAAAAAAGGTAACTCCACCCTCATCCTCCTCCATCCATCTCGTTCCACAAACATTTAGACGCGAAACCCATCAGCTGAAGACGCAGGTTCACAGTTTGCGCATCCAAAAGGCCGGACTGGAGGATCAGATGCGTTCGGTGCAGCAGGAAATGGCGCGGTAGGAGGGAAATATATAATTAATCTTGAAGATTTTTTAATATTTCTTTTTAACAGTTGGCGCTTCGAGTCCCTGAAATCCCGCTGCGTGCTGATAGATCGCGAGAATTTGCTAACGGAGCACGAGATCAGCTTTAAGCCCATGCAGGCCATGGAGTTTAATATACAGGAGGAGGAACTTAAGGCTGCGCTGCCTCGAATTGCCACTCCTTCGGCTCCAAATGCTGCTCCTGTTGCTGCTGTAGCTTCTACCAAAATCCCTGCACAGGAAGATGTAATAATACTCGATACACCAAAGAAAATTGTTACAGAAGAAGAGCCTTCTTTGGCTCAAGAAACTCCTGTGGAAATTAAAATGGAGCCAGGCTGCCCTTCCTTGGAAAAACTTGGCGCTGTTAAGACCACAATGGGTTTCAAAATTAAAAGGGAAGAAGTTTCGGTAAAAGAAGAAAAGGAACAAGAAAATGTTTTAAAAGAAGAAACTATTACAATTAAAGAAGAGGCAAAGCAGGAAGCACTATTAATTAAAGAAGAAATAATACAGGATCTGCTTAAAGAAATACCCAAACCACAAATGAAAGGCACACCTGTCAGGGGTCTACTTAACCCCCTAAAAATCAAAAATGAAGCAGAATCACCTGAGCCTCAAAAAGATTTAAACCAAAATGAAGTCGAAGATGAAATGGAAATGGAAATTCCAGTGGAAACTCTCCCAAAACCCTTAAAGAAGGGAACTCCAATTAGGCAGCATTTGAACTCCTTAAAAGTCAAGTCAAACGAGGAATTACTTGGCCAAAAAGAAGAGCCTGCTAAGCCTCAGCGCAAGGGAACTCCTGTTAAAAAATTAAATTTTGGAAATAATAATACGGAAAGCGATGATGATGAAGGGGAATCCTTGAAAGCTGCCACACCCATAAAAGCAGCAATCGAGGGCATTGAACTCCTCGATAGTCCCACGCCTCAGAAACCTCAGCGCAAGGGCACACCTGTACGAATTGCTGTCATCAAAGATGCCACAAATGATAATGTTCGCTCCATTTTGTCCAAGAAGAGAGACATTTTCTCTGAGGACTCCCAGAAGGTGGTCAAGTTCAGCGAGAGTGATCCCACAGTGCACGTCTTGAGTCCAATTGAGCAGGCAGCCAAGGAGAACGAGAAGCCTTCGGAATCGGAGGATGTCAAGGATATTAAGCCAACAATTCGAAGGCCCGTCGTACGTCGCATTGTTGTGAGTTCGCGGAAGCCAACAATGAAATGATGAAGATAACTTGTGGAAAACCTTTGACCATAACTTTGCCATTAATTTTAGACTATGAAATATGAGAATTACAGGTTTTAAATATTGAGATTAATTTAATTAACTTGATTTTGGATTTTTTAAGGGGGTTTATAGTGTTGAAAAGTACCTTATTTCTCTATTATATAGAGATTTAAGTTATTAACTTTGATTGTACATTTTTTTAAGGTTGAAAGTGGTAAAAAAAAGGTTTTATTAGTGTTAAAAATAAGGTTCTTTGACTCATTTTTCTCTTTTATATTATTTTAAAACGAAACCTATACTTCTTTTAAGATTAAATAATGCTTTAAGGCACAAAAAAAGTAAACACAACTCTTCAGGTAACTTTTATAACTTTTAGCTTATTTTGTGAGGCTCCCAGCTAAACATTAGGTGCCCATCCCTGCCTTAAATTCATAAAAGCATCCAAAGAAATGACTAAATGTCTTCACAAATATCTTACCTAGAGGAATTCCTCGATTGAAACTGAATTAAAAATTCTTAAGCCCTCAGTTATTTAATTTTCTATAACTTAACTTTATTTTCTTACTTCACAGTTTATATTTTTCGTAGTGTTAATTATGGCACAGTGTATTTTTTATAATAATCGCTTGGAAAATCTGATCTCCTACTGCTCCTGCTTCGACTCAACCACCTCCACAAAGGACAAATGATCGTATATGGGAGCCGTTGGCTTCTCTGCCAGCATCTCGTCCGTCTCCTCCGCCTGATCCTCCTTGATCTCCGCATAGAGCTGGTACGGCAGCTCGGCTGGCAAGGACTCGTAGGTGACATGGTGGGTCCTCGAACAGGCGGACTCCCTGTGGTTGCCCGTGCAATTGCAGATGGAGGCTGCCCCGCTCACGGGCGTCTCATAGCCATCGGGCAGGGGATCTGCTTCGAGGTCCACCGGGGAGGAGCCGTTGCCTATGGGATACCTAACGATATCCACGTGATCCACAAACCGGGAGCTGGTCTTCTCACCACCACCACCGAAGCAGGGCAAGCCGGAGGCGTAGTAGGACAGATGGAAGAGCCGCTCGCAGTGGAGGTACAGGTACAGGAGGAGGAAGAGCAGGGCAATGCCCAAAGGCAGCATGAAGACGATGATCAAGGCTCCCTGCCGCTGACTTCGATGCAGTTCCACGGGATTGCCATACAGCACCGTGAAGCTGGACACATTCCCGGGGGGATGTATCACCGGAACTGGAGCTCCGGACTCCTCCTCCGATCCGTTGATCCTCACCTGCATGATCCTCTGCAGCTTGGCAGGCGGCTCCGTGGGCGCATCCTGGGGCTGGCAACTCAGACCATTTACATTGATGTGGGAAATGTATTTCGAGTACTGGAAAAGCCGGAAAAGCTGCGGTTGTGTGTGCGAGAAATTCAATAGCCACTGACAGCTCCATGGGTTTCCATCGATCAGGAGTCGCAGTTGTGGATTCCAGTACGCAGCATTGGTTCTCTCGCCATCCTTGAGGCTCATCAGTTCGTTGGATCTTAAATCCAGGTGGTAGAGAGTCACAGGAGCAATCCTGGTAAGTAAGTGGAGGAGCGACAGCGTGTGAAAGTGATTCTCCTGCAGGAAAACCTTCTCCAGACTGGTCATCCTTGAGAACCACTTCATGTCCAGCTGCTTCAATTGATTCCTGCTGAGATCCAGACTAATCAGAGTGCTTGGACCATCCAGAAAGGATAATCTCAAGAATCTTAAGGCATTGCTGCTCAGATTGAGGTGAGTAATCTCTAGATTTCGTGGTGGTTCCAGGGAGAAACTCCTCAGCTGGCAGTTGGTAATGCTGACATTGACCAGGTGGGATATGCCTTGGGTAAGCAGCAAGTCTCCTGGCTGGATGGGTGAGTCCTCTATCACGAGTTCTGTTAGATTTTCAGGCAGAAAATTTAAGAATTGATCTTCTATTTGTTTGATGTTCTTTAAGTTTAATTTTCTCAACTCTGTTAGTTGTCGTATAAAGTCATTATCTTTTAAAACTAAATCCCTTTCATCTTGTATAATGAGTTCCTGTAGAGCATCGCCACCTTCAAGGATCTCCAAGTATTTCAAAGAGTTATCCTTGAGTTCAAGTCGTTCCAAGTGAGGCAACTCCTTAAAGGTCTCAGCTCTCAAAGCTCCTAGTTCGTTATCCTTGAAAGTAACAACTGTGAGATTAGGCAGCTGAGCTCCTCCACAGCTCAGTTTCAGGGTCTCATCACCCACAAATCTTTGGATCTCCAAGCTCTCGAGATCCACGCAATTGTCCAGATACTCCAAGCCATAACTGGCTATGCCCAGCGGCGGTGTCTGCGAGCCATCGAGGAGCACATGCCGCTTCCCGGCCACCCTTTGGGCACCCAAATCGAAGGGGCTCAGCTCCTGGCTAAAGTTTCCACTGCAATCGATGTCCAGGGGAAGGCCAAAGTCACCACTACTCCGGGCAAGCGGGGGAGATACAAAGAGTGTGGCCCGGATGACGCAAGAGGGAGTAACTAGAGATGATGTAGCATTGCCGGAAGTCACCAGGTCATCATCATCATCAGCAGCAGCAGCAGCACAGTCAGCCCCCCGCAGCACGTGTGACAAAATCAGTGGCGAAACGAGAACGAGGAAGACGCACTGCGTCATCTGCCGCGAGCGGGTCATTGGAGCGTGTCACCGCGGATTTTCACTAATCTATTGGAGAGCCGCCTTCATCCGCTTGCTCGCGTCGCGTGCGAAAATCAAACTGAGAGGCGACCCTCACATTGGAAAAGCCAGAGCACCGAAGACCGAACACTGAACCGCTGTGAAAAGTGGAAAACCATCGGCGGAGCGCACCTTTGCCTTTCATTTCAATATGCTGCGCCCCTCTGGCCATGCCTCCGTCTCGGATAATATGAGTACTCATTAGCCAAAGATGCTGGGAAGGGTATGATGGGTTTGAAGGAGGTTTGAGACTTGAGAAAAAATTAAATTTAAGAATTGAAATTACAGGAAAGTGGGTTTATTTTGTTAATTATTTATGTATAAAGAAATACAAATATTTACCGAAATTAATCAAAAAAAATCTATTTTACTTTTTTAAAAATTTTTCTTAAAGAATTTGTTATTAAACTTATTTAAATTTAATTTTCAATATATGAATAAAACACATTTAGTGATTTAAATTATTTTATTTTATTTTCCTTTTCTGAGAATATTTGGAAATTATCAAAAATGCATATTCCTATTTTTCTAGAATAGGATTTTGCATGTTTTTTTTCTTTACTTGGAGAATATGATGAAAAAATATTAAAAAAAACCTTAAAATTAAGGTTTTATGCTCGTTATTATTTTATTTCTTTACATTCTTAAAATATAAAATAAAAAAAAGTATTCAAATTTTCTAAGAACATAGGGAAATTATGAAAGATACATAGTTTTCTACAAAAAGATTTTTCGTGTTTCTTTTTCTTTATTTAAAAGTTTATTTATTTATTTGAAAAAAAAATTATATAAAATATTTAAAAGAAACCCATAAATTAAGGGTTTATTATAGTTTTTTCCATTCTTAAAATATAAACCGAAAAAAGTATTCAAATTCAAAAATATTAAAAATATTTTTCTACAATAAGTTTTTCCGTGTTTCGTTTTTCTTTATTTGAAAGAATTATTATTTATTTACAAAATATAATGAAAATCTATTAAAGACACCATTTAATTAAGGTTTAGGATTCATATTATAATATTTATTTTCATTCTTAAAATATAAAACAAAATAAAAGTATTTAAATTCCTTAATATATTTTCCAAGTGGTATCTTTATAGTCTAAAAATCTCTAAATTCTTAGCCTTTCTAGTTGTTTTAATATTAAAAATTATTTGAGAGAGATTCTCTGTTATATATTTAGACCGCCTGGCGTTCTCAGTGGTCTCTCTCTCTCACTATATTTCTCCTCCGAATAAATGCTTCCTATTTGCTTCGCTTCTTTCCTTCTTTTTCTCAGCTGTCATCGGCCTGAGATTCCTTCCCCCTTTACCTTCTGGCCCACAAGAAATCAGTCCAATTCCAATTCCAATTCAAAACACTTTTCGCACAGAAAATCCATGCTCCACCACAAGTGGCTGTGGAAATTGTTTACATATTTATATATATATGCGATCGAGGGGATATACTGCATGAATCAGCTGGCTGAGTAGATTTCTTGGAAAGCATTGTTTACATTGCATTTTGGAACGCCAATTGTTGGTCATGTACTTAAGAGTTTGGCAATGAGATCATCAGAGGGAGGAGGTTGAATTTGACCAAAAATGATATTGAAAAGGGGGAAGTGTTAATATTTCGCAGGTAATATTAATGAGTGATAAAATATTGGCGAAAAATGTCAGCGAGAAATGTGATTTTAGTGATGAGAAAATATAGAAAGAAATGCACATTACAGACAGGCATGAGTATCATGTATTAGTTACTAAAATTTTGCAGTATAAAAGTTACGCGAAGACTTGATTGAAATTGGAATAAAAGAAACTTCTCAGTTCGGGTTTCTTTCTCTGTTGCTTTAAATGTTGAATTTGACTCTCCTATTTCCTATAATTGTTATATATATTTCTCTTCCTATCCCATATGAAGCAACAACAAAAATAGCAAACGAGAGAGTTATCGCTTTTAGCTGCGCTCTCAGAGTTTGCATTTTGTCTCTTTGAATACAATTGATAGCGAACGAGAGAGTTTTCGTGTCAATTGCGCTCTCAGAGTCTGCATTTTGTCTCTTTTGAAAACAATTGACAGCGAAGTGAGAGAGACACTCTCTTACATTTCTTGCCAGTCGCTCTAGAAAAAAAGTTTATACAAATTGAAAGCTTAACTTTGATGTACAGATATATATAAGAGCTTCAATAGACTTTTGTCTCTCCACACTGAAAGATCCTTAAAATCCACTCCCAATAAAAACCATACTACATTTAAAAAATAAATAAAAAGTTTATAGGATCATCAGAAGGTGAAAGTATCATTGTCTCGGCAACACCTTACGAAAAAAAAACAGAGGGAGTCCAGACAACCTGATCAAATGGTTGCAATGCTGACGAACCATATCATAAAGTTGCATGGACTCCCCCCGCACTGAGGGAACTGATGCGGGAGCAGGACCTCTACATCTTTTCCTTCAGCATCCGAGGCGTACCGAGTCGTCCGGTCATCGTGCTGCTGCATGCCTGATTTATCCGCAACAAACTGGGTCGCTGGGAGCCGTTGCCAATGCCGGCGGCACCGTTGGAATGGATGCCGACGCCACCATTCGGATTGGTCATGGAGTAGATGTGCCGTCGCAGGACCCGGATGTGCTTCTGCGACACCTCGAAGTTGTGAACGAGCGTGTGGAGTTGCGTCTGGAGCTCGGCTATCAAGCTGTCCCGCTCCTGGATCAGACTCGACGTCGAGTTCTGACTCCTGCCCAGCTTCAGTTCCAGATCGTAGATCCTCTTCTGCAGATCCCGGCGCTGTTTCTCGCTCTGCTCCCGATGGCGGGAGAGCTGTCGCTTGCTGCTCACCTGGAGCTGCTCCAGCTGATCCTTCATGCTGGACAGTTCGCGGGTCAAGCGGGTCTTTTCCGACTTTAAGGACGCATTGTAGTTCTTGAAGATCTTGAGATCCCGCTCGGCGGCCTTGAGCCTGTTGACGGCGGCCTGCTTGCGGCGGCCGAGCTCATCGATCTTGACCTTCAGTTGCATGGCCTCCTGTTGGAGGACATGTAGCTTATCCGCCAGTAAGCAGTTCTCTCGCATTACCTTCTCGTACTTGGTGTGCTCCTCCCGCATCATCTTCGGCAAATGGGAGACGCTCTTCAGCTTGGTGTCGATCTTGCACCGCAAACTATCGATGTCATGGTAGATGCTCGACTCCAGCTGCTTGTTGTTCGCATTGAGCTTGTCGATCTCGTGCTTTTGGGTGCTCATGATCTCCTGGGCCTTCACGCAGCGCGTGTGATAGTCGGCGATCCTCTCGTGCTGCTGCTGGATGAGCGAACGGAACTGGACCTGCTCGCTCTTCAGGTTCTGGATGGTGGTCAAAAGGTGGCCCATGTTGCCAGAATCCCGATCACGTTCGTGGGAGTACTTGCGGTCCTAAGGGAAGGGGGAATTATAAGTAAAATATATTACTATATTCTCTGTAAAGATCCTTTACCTGCGGCTTATTGATCACATCGTTGAGCACATGATGGTACATTTCCTTAAAGTTGCCCGGCTCTATATCCTTCTCCTGCTGCTCCTGGGATCTCTTGCGCCGCTTCATCTGCCGACTGGCCAGAGTCTCCACAATCCTACTATCGTATGCCTTGACCGTCTTGGCTGGACGACGATCCTGCTGGGACTGGTGATGCGAGCTCCTGCCGGATGAGGAGTACTTCTTCTTTCGGGCTAGTTGATCGTAGGAGCTCTGTGCCGATAGAACGGTCATGAAGCTGGTGTTGCTCTGCCTCACCTCGGGAGTCTTACGTCGGATGGTCATCTGCGAGGTCACACTGCTGGCGGAGTTATAGAAGGGATCCTCGGAATCCGGTTCGCTACCCATTTCCACCTCCGCCGTGGGATGCTTCCTTCTGCCCTCCACAAACTGATCGTGCTTGTGCTGCATTTCGTTGAGCTCATAGTTGATCTTCATGTACTTCTCCTCCAGCTCCTTAGTGGTATCGTTGTACTCCTTGAGCTCCTGCTTGTACTTGGACAGCTCCTCCTTCAGTTTGCTGCCAATGGCCTCGGAGCTGGGATCTTCCTGATAGGATTCTCCATCGCTCAGATCTAGATCCCGATTCCGATCCCGCTCTCGCTCCTTCTTACCACTTTTCGGTGGCAACTGCAGGACACTCGGAGTGCTGTGCTCCATGAAGGTCATGTCGCTGTTCGTGGGACTCATGTCCTCTGCGATGCTCGAGCTCCTTCTGGCCAGACTGGCATAGCTGGACTTCTGGTCAACCTGATCCTTTTCCATGACCATTGCCGTTGGATCTACTTTCTTGGTGGACTCTTAAGGCGACTCTCGGCTCCTTCTTCGCAGGAAAACCCAGTGTGCGTTGTCTAGTGGCTATTGGCGACCTTTGCATATACAAAAATTTAGCTTATTGTGTTTATATATTGCACTTGGCGAATTTTTTGCCTTGTTTACTGACCAACAGAGAATTTTTTTATGACGTGAAGCATTTGTTTACCAAAAAAAAAAGAGAAATATTTCTACGACTACGAAAATAATTAGTTTGGAATCTTGGTCTAACGCCTACTGGGGGGGAAGGGCGAAAGGGTGCATTAAATAAAAATAATAATATTATTAATAACAAATAAAAAATAATAATAAAACCCAATAGAATGTCTAAACATTAGCGTGCTTCTCTGCTCTGAAGAGCATAAACATATTGCCAGAAATATTGCGCTTAAAATCTTAAGTATTGCATTCAGAAAACAGGACTAAATCGAATCGTCTGATGTTTAGAATAGCAAGAAAGATAGCTAACTTCGGCACGTCGAAGTTTGCATACCCTTGCAGGTTGAAATTGTATCAATTATAATCTTTCCCTATCTAATATAATATTAATTACTTTTATATTAATTTTATTTTTACAGTGTTACATTTTTTACATGTAAAGCAAACTGTAATTTTTCTTCAAATTTACCATTCGTTTGTATGGCAGCTATATGATATAGTCGTCCGATTCTTTTGAAATTTACAAAAAAATTCTGTAATAATATAGAATGCTTGGATCTCAAAATAGAAGAATTTATGTTGAAAACCGACAAAGTTATAATTTTTTATCTAAAAATTACCCGACCGTTGGTATGGCAGCTATATGATATAGTAGTCAGATTTTTATAAAATTAAATCCGAAAATCTAGAATAATAAATATAGCTCATTACCGACAGTTGATCAAGATATGTTAAAAAACAGTGAAGTTATAATTTTTTTTCAATAAATTTACCGATCGTTTGTATGGCAGCTATATGTTATAGTTGACCGATCCGGCTCGTTCCGACTTATGTACGAGTGAGAGTATATAGAAGACTATCTACAAAGTTTCATTCAGATAGCTTTAAAACTGAGGGACTAGTTTGCGTAGAAACGGACAGACGGACAGACGGACATGGCTAGATCGGCTGTTGATGCTGATCAAGAATATATATACTTTATAGGGTCGGAGATGCCTCCATCACTGCGTTGCAAACTTCTGACTGAAATTATAATACCTTGCAGGGGTATAAAACTTGAGAATTATTATTTATATTCTATTTTAAGCTGTAAATTAACAAATATTTTATAAATAAATATTAAATACACCATTAAAATTAATAGAATCAATTAACGAAAAGTATGATCCATCCTCGCTTTCCGTTTTTGTGAAGTCGGAAAAGTTTTCTTCTAGGAAACCTATCGGTAACCAGTACACAAATACCTGATATATCAGCAAAGGTACCTTGTCACCTTAACTTAGGCTTAGGCCTTAAATTTTCACATCTTCCCAACCAGAAATCCCAGTCGGCTATCCAAAACGCCTCTCAACTGTCGCCCAGCTCAGAGTCTCGGTCTCATTCAGTTTCATTTTATTCGTAACATAAAGATCAACTTATTTTCGGAACATTTTTTTTTTTTCACCAGAACTGAAACCAAAAAATACAAAAAATATAAAAAAAAAGACACAAAATCGTTAGTAAATTTAGAACAAAATAACTAAAAATTCTGCCAAAAAAAAAGGAAGTGTAAATTGATATAGTTATAGAAGAGATATATAGAAATATTTCTATTCTAGTTAACTGAACAATCGTATAAATCGCAAAATATGGCGGAAAACACGGAGTACACGGATGAGGGCGAGTATGATGATGGGGATGATGAGCGGCACTTCATGGGGGAGCACGAGATGATGGAGGAGGGGCACGAGAAGGATCTGTTCTCCATGCTGGGCGAGTCCTCCGACGATCCCGAGCAGAAGCGCATGTACATGGAGTACCTGGCGCTGATCAAGGAGATCGACTGCCAGAACAAGATAATCCAGGACATCAAGAGCAACATCATGGACATGTGCGCCAAGCCGTGCAAGACGCGCAACGAGCTGCGCGAGATCAAGCGCTTGAGGATCTGCATGGAGCAGGAGAACATCAAGCTCCATGTGATGATGAACCGGGCCATTGAGCTGCAGAACTTTGGCTCGCATCGCCACTACCGGGAGCTGCCCATGACCACCACCGTGGACGAGGACAAGCTATCGCCGTACATGTGCGGCATTGGAGTGCCTGCCCCGGACGGCAGTGGCAGCGGTGGTGATCCCTGCAACGAGGAGCCCAGCTCCAGCTCCGGCGGTGGTGGTCAGCGGGACAATGCCGGTCAGGATGACAAGCTGATTTGTGCCCTGCAGAAGGCCATGCAGAAGATGAAGGGCGCCTGTCCGGAGGACAAGAAGATGATCGATGAGATTGCAGCGGCCATTATGAGCTGCAAGAAGCCGCAGCCCGTCTGCAGTCCACGGTCTGCTCCAGCCAAGCCCTGCCCGGAAAGCAGTACCAGCAGCAGCGGTGGTCTGGCTCCTCAACAGCAGCAGCAGCAGCGTCGCAAGTCCCGGCCTCCGCCTTGCCCGGCAGCCTCTGGCAAGAGCGATTCCATGGATAAGCTCAAGCGTCGCATCCAGACCATGCAGAACTCGGTGAAGAAGCTGCTTCAGGAGGTGGGCAATCGCGATGGACAGGCGGATCTCGGCATGGACGATGATGATGACGAGGACGAGGAGCAGGATCCCTGCGCCATGCCCTGCCCGCGGCCGCCGTGTCCCGAGGATCCCGATCCATTAGTCATATGCGGCGGCAAGCGCAACACCAAGGCCGACAAGTACGAGAAGATGAAGGAGAACTATACCAGGCTGCTCACCGAGTTCCAGCGAAAGGATTGCCAGATGAAGGAGCTCCAGAAGAGGATGAAGGGCATGTGTGGTCCTTGCCCGGCCAAAGGCGGCGATGCCGATGCCGATGCCGCCGAACTCAACCTGCTCCGTGCCCGTGTCAATGAACTAAAAGAGGAGCAGCTGGAGTTCAAGTGCATCATGAAGGAGCAATCGCAGCAGCTGGAGGATTACCGCAACAAGTACCTTCTGGCCCAGCAAAAGGTCGAGGAGCAGTGCGTCTCGCTGGAGAAACTGAATATGAACAACAAGCGCATCGAGCAGCAGATCAACACGGAGGTCAAGGAGATTCGTGCCAAGTTCCAGGAGAAGCTCAACGAGCTCCTCCACTTCCCCAAGCTCCTCGAGAACGAACAGCTGAAGCTGGCACAGGTGTGCAAGGAGAAGGACGAAATGCAGACCAAGCTGGTGGTGGTGTGCAAGGAGCTAAAGTCCTGCAAGACCCAGCTGGAGCAGCCCACAAGCGTCGATGTGCGGCCCCAGCTGGCCCAGTGTCAAATGGAGCTCAGCCAGGCCCGCAACGAACTGGAGGAGCTCCTCAGACAGCGCGATCTCTTCTGCGAGCAGCTAAAGTCCACCCAGGATGATCTGGACACCATGCGTACAGAGTCCGCCAAGATTATAGCTGGCACCAAGGAACGCGCCGAGCTAATCAAGGCCGGGCAGCAGCAGCAGATCAATCGCTTGGAGAAGGAGCTGGCCCAGTGCCGAGCCACAGCTTCGCTGTCTGTCAACGACCGCGAGGCTGTGATCCGGGAGATGCAGGGACAATTGAACACCTTGTCCTACAGCTTCGATGCGGCCCAGAAGCAGATCAAGACCCTGCGCAATCACATTGCGTATGTGTCCAACGAGAACTGTTTCCCCGTCAAGTGCTAGGTAGTGGGGATGATGTGTGAGATTCCCCGAGTTTTAAGCCTTATCCTTACGATGCCCCACCATAACTTAGGTTTAATGATCATACAAAATTTGTTTGTCCACCCAAAATCTCAGTTATGAGCTAGTGAATAAAACTGGGAGTGATTTGCAACAAGCTTTTCTTAACTTAAATTTCAAAAGTGAATAAGAAATTCCTTAAAACAAAGGCATCCACTTCTTAAAGATCTTTCCTTATCATCTTTTAAACACAACCAACACTTTTGTCTAATTTACAATCAAACTTCTTTGTTTTTGGCGCTCCATAGGAAACAAATATATAGATATTGCTTTATTTTTCTTTCTTTCTGGCAAATTTGAGAGGAACAAACTACAAATGGTCGTTTCGTTAAAGAGGAGCTTATATTGGCGGCTAATGGCACACTATAAATAGTTCTCTTTACAGCGATTTGACAGCCAGTCTCTTCATTTTGGGCGCATTCTTTTTGGCCTGACGCTTCTGCTCTTTGAGCTCCCAGCGACGCTGCTTCTCCGGATCCTCGTCGGCTAGGATACGCTCCTTCTCCTGCTTGCGCTTATCCTCGCGACGCTGGGCAGCGGCCTCAGCACGGGCGGCATGGGTGCTCTTCAAGAACTCCTCCTCGACGCGGGCACGATTCTTATCGGATTTGGCTTTGCCCTAAAAATATGAATTTTTAAGTAAAATTGAAGGATAATAAAGGATTTAATATAGAAACTACCTCCTTGGACATGCGATAAGTCTTCAAGCGTTCCATTAAATAAAAGATCAACAATAACAACGGTTTAATGGTCTCCATTTCGGCATGTTTGGGCAGATTGAAGCCAGCAAGGAGCACAGCCTTGGTCTCCGGCTGCTTGAGCGTGCTCGAGCTCTCCTCCTGCTGGATGGGGCCACTGAATTGGTCCGAGATGTGCAGGTAATCGATATAGCTTTGGTACTTGTTAAGTGCAGTGATAACGCGTGATTCTAAAATGGCCGATGTGGCCTCGGGGACCTCCGAGAGGACGCCAAAGCCGCTGGGGACATTGTAACGATCCTCGGGCTTTCCGACTAGACTACAGAATTTGCTCTGAAACAGGAACATTATTAGTAAGATAATAGAAATAAGAATAAAAAGATATACTTACCAAGTCTGTGTACTCCTTGAAGACCTTGGTAATGGTCTTCTTGCTTCCCACTGCAAACACGAATGCATCCATTACGCCGCGCGTTAGTTCAATTTTGATGTGAGCCTGATCCAACTGCGGTCGCATCAGTCCCGCCACCAATGACACCAGATCCTGTCGCTTGATCATCTTCAATTCCACCAGCATGCCCTCGCAGCAGGTCCTGCCCGAGCACCACAGCGTGTACAGACTCTCGCTCTCCTTGATCAGTCCCGGATTCTCATTCTCGGCCTTGCCATCATCGCCGACCAAAGCAAAGTTCTCGTCGAGCAGAGCTCTATGTGTGCTAAACCAGAGCTGGGCCAGGCGAGCGTTCTTGGTCTTTCCCGCAAAGAAGTTGGCAAAGTAGGCCAAGAGTCCGGCCACCATTAGCATCTCCATCCAGTAGGAGTCCCAATGAGTGCGGAAATGTAGGGGAATGTTGGGTATGTTGAGCTTGGGTTCAGCTTTTTGATCAATGGGGGGATCCTTGGCATCGCCGCCATCGTAGCCCTCAAATTCTTCTTCGTCCTGGAAATTTGAGGTGAGGAAAAAAAGAAAAAGGTTGAGAAAGAGGTAAAGTTTAGCGGGTAAGAAAAATTATAAATCTTTGAAGTTTTCTACTAACAAATCTTTGATCCTAGTTTAAGCTTAAACAAATATTAAAATAAATAAAAAAATTCCCCCTCAAAACATATATAATTCATACAATTTGATACTCAAAAACAAATAAGTTTCAAGTTTGAAAGACAAAATAAATAAGTTTCAAGTTTTATAGACAAAATTCTACGCACTTTTAGTTGTTTTAACTCCAACTCTTATCTTAGTTACATAATAATGATAATCTTTTTCTTACAGACCTTCAAACCATTAAAGTTACAAGGGTTAATCTTAAGTTTATAAAAATTCTGTTCAACATTCAGCTCTTCCCTCGTTTTTTCCTTCACAAGGTGAAAGTATTGCAACCTTCTGTTCACATTCTCATGCATAATTAATGGGAATTAATAAATATTAATTAAGAACCCAATAAAACCTTATAAGACCTGAAATCTTTAAGGCTATTTCTCACTATAAATAAATAATAAACCCTAACTATCACCTGGTAAACTTCCCACAAACCCTCCCCTCAGGTGACCTACGTAACTCCCCTCCCACCTCCCCCCTGCTTACCTGGAAGTGCTCAAACTCATCGTCATCCTCCACCAAACCATCTTCCTCCTCGTCGCTCTCCGCCGTTGCCTTTGCCGCTGCCTTGCGTGGCTCCTGTGGACCCTTTTCCCGGGACTCCTCACGGCTGCCGCCAGCTCCCACTCCGCCGCCAGCGGTTGCTTCTGCACTCTTGGACGCCGGCTGCTCCGTGTAAAAGCTGCCATCGAACTCATCATCGAATTCGGCAAAATCATCGTTCGAATCTTCCTCGAAATCGTTCTCGGATCTGGTGCTGGCGAAGCACAGGAGCGCCAGCAGCAGGAAGGCGAATACTGGTCGCATCTTGGTCGGTGCTTCGGGTCCTTAACTTATGTTACAATTTATCTAAATTTTGTCCTAAAGGTTTGTCACACTAATTAATGAAAAAAAATCTAGGTTAAATTAGAAGCAGTGTGGCCGTTGTTTTGTTGATCCAAAATACCAAACAGCTGAGCAAAGTAAACAATCTGAAGAGTGGGGTAGTCGGGTACTTGATACCCTGCTAATGTTGCATTTTTTACAAATTTAATTATATAAAAATTGTTATCTGCAACAGTTTGCTTATAAATTTTATATTTTGATGACTGGTAAGAATGATGAAAATAAAAAAATGAACCTTTACTGAAAAATAAGAGTTTTTTGGTGATATTTAAAAACAGTAAAACTTGTATAAACTTTGTTAATAGCTTTTAGAGCTTTTACTACATAATTCCAAAAATTCGTACATTTTTATGTGTAATAAAAAATTCAAAATATAAAACACTTTTCCACTTTACAAATTCGATTAATATTTCATATGATTTCTACGTAAACTCAAAGAAATTTTTTACTTCAAATTCTTTTATTTGGTAAACCCATATAAATAAAACATTAAAAAAACTCTTATTTAATAAGTTAGCTCTTCGTTTTGAACCATTTGCTAGCTTTATAAAAATAAATAAATACTTTAAAAAATGTATTTATTTTAATGAAATAAACACACACTCACTCGTTTCAACCGCGTTTTGCGTAAATTCTCTTTTTAGCCACGGCCACACTGGCAGAGGTAAACACGTTGCACTGCAAATTTATTATTTTGTTAAGTGCTGCGAACTGAATAAAACAATTGTTTTAAACAATTGCACGGTCCCTCAACGCGTTAACTATGGTGAGTACATGTCGGAGAAACAAATCCCGGCGAGATGGATGACTCACCGAAAGTGCCACGAACACATGCCGGCGGCTGATGCAACTTCCAGATGCGTTTCCACTGGAAATTCAAACGCAAAAAATAAGCTAATTTTACTATTTTATAAACTCAACAACAGGCCACAACCGAGCGAAAGGGCACCTTTAAGGTGGAGTACCTGCAGAAGATCGAGCGCGAGGTGCAGGAGCGATGGGAGAAGGAGCGTGTCCACGAGTCGGATGCACCGACAGCGCCCAAGAAGCGCCAATCGGAGAAGTTCTTCGTGACCTTTCCCTTTCCCTACATGAATGGCAGGCTCCACTTGGGGCACACCTTCTCGCTGTCCAAGGCGGAGTACTCGGTGCGGTATCATCGCTTGAAGGGACGCCGCGTCCTGTGGCCCTTTGGCTTCCATTGCACCGGAATGCCCATAAAGGCCTGCGCCGACAAGCTGACCCGCGAACTGGAGCAGTTCGGGTATCCGCCAAAGTTCCCAGAGGTCGCAGATGAGGCTCCCGCTCCCGTGGAAGCCAAGTCGGAGGTGCCCAAGGACAAGTCCAAGGGTAAGAAGAGCAAAGCGGTGGCTAAGACGGGAACAGCCAAATACCAATGGCAGATCATGCAGAGTCTGGGACTGAAGGATGAGGAGATCAAGGATTTCGCCAATGCCGAGCACTGGCTGAACTACTTCCCACCGCTGGCGGTGCAGGATCTCAAGCGGATTGGCGTGCACATCGATTGGCGGCGCACCTTCATCACCACCGATGCCAATCCGTACTTTGATTCGTTCGTACGCTGGCAGTTCAATCACCTGAAGGAGCGCGGCAAGATCATGTACGGCAAAAGGTACACCATCTACTCGCCGAAGGATGGACAGCCCTGCATGGACCATGATCGCAGCACGGGCGAGGGTGTCGGCCCCCAAGAATATACGCTTATCAAGATGAAGGTTCTGGAGAAGCCCAAGGCTTTGAGTTCCATCAAGCAGCCCATTTACTTGGTGGCCGCCACCCTGCGTCCGGAGACCATGTATGGTCAGACCAACTGCTGGCTTCACCCGGACATCAAGTACATTGCCTGGCAAACGACCAGAAACAACGAAGTTTGGATTAGCACGCGGCGTGCCGCTCGTAACATGACCTACCAGGGATTCACCGCCGAGGAAGGAAACATCCAGGTTGTGGCGGAAGTCACCGGACAGGATCTCTTGGGTACGCCCCTGTCAGCCCCTTTGACGCCACACAAAACCATTTACACCCTGCCCATGCTGAGCATCAAGGAGGACAAGGGCACGGGAGTGGTGACTTCAGTGCCCTCCGATTCGCCCGATGACTATGCCGCTCTGGTGGATCTGCAAAAGAAGGAGGCATTCCGCCAGAAGTACGGCCTAAATGATGAGATGGTGCTGCCCTTTGAGCCCATACCCATCATCGATGTCCCTACGCTGGGCAAGCTGAGTGCGGTTCATGCCTATGAGACTCTGAAGATACAATCGCAGAACGACAAGGAGAAGCTGGCGGAGGCCAAGGAGCTGTGCTACCTGAAGAGTGAGTCTGGGAGCTAGAATTTAATTTAGAGGGATTTTTAAAGGTTTTTTCTTGAAGGTTTCTATGACGGCGTCATGCTGGTGGGAGACTTTGCCGGCCGCAAGATCCAGGATGTGAAGAAGGATCTTCAAAAGAAACTTGTGGATGCCAACGAGGCCGACATCTACTATGAACCCGAGAAGACCATTATGTCGCGTTCCGCTGACGAGTGCGTCGTGGCCTTGTGCAACCAATGGTACCTCAACTACGGCGAGCCCGTGTGGCAAGCGCAGGCTACCAAGATCCTCAAGGATATGGAGACCTTCCACGAGGAGGCGCGCAATAACTTTGAGGCCATCCTCAACTGGCTGCACGAGTATGCCTGCTCGCGAACCTATGGCTTAGGCACAAAACTTCCCTGGGACGAGCAATGGTTGATTGAATCCTTGTCGGATTCCACCATTTACATGGCGTTCTATACGGTGGTGCACCTCCTGCAGGGCGGCACATTCCGCGGCGAGAAACCGGGACCGTTTGGCATCAAACCCTCTGACATGACGGCTGAAATCTGGGACTACATCTTCTTTAAGGAAACGCCGCTGCCCAAAAAGACGGCCATCAAGGCGGAATATCTGGCGGTGCTGCGACGCGAATTCGAGTACTGGTACCCCATGGATCTGCGGGTTTCGGGCAAGGATCTCATCCAGAATCACTTGACCTTCTGCCTGTACAATCACGCCGCCATTTGGCCCAACGATGAGACCAAGTGGCCCAAGGGCATGCGTGTGAACGGCCATTTGATGCTCAATTCCGCCAAGATGTCCAAGTCGGATGGTAACTTCCTCACACTAACCGAGGCTGTGGACAAGTTCTCCGCGGATGGGATGAGGCTCTGCCTGGCAGATGCCGGCGACAGTGTGGAGGATGCTAACTTCGTGGAGAGCACCGCGGATGCTGGTATCCTGCGGCTGTACACCTTCATTGAGTGGGTCAGGGAGATGCTCGAGACGAGGAGTAGCCTGAGAAAAGGTTCGGATAAAACCTTCAACGATAAGGTCTTTCTCAGTGAAATGAATTTGAAGACCCAGCAGACGGATGAGAACTATCGCAAGATGTTGTTCAAGGAGGCCTTGAGGAGCGGCTTCTACGAACTCCAGCTGGCCAGGGACAAGTACAGGGAGCTGTGCGGCTCCCAGGGCATGCACGAGGATCTGGTGCTGGAATTCATTCGTCGTCAGGCTCTGCTTGTCTCACCCATTTGTCCACATATGGCGGATCATGTCTGGGGTTTGTTGGGCAACAAAGAGTCTATTGTTCACGCCCGTTGGCCCGAGGTGGGTGACATCAATGAGGTGGACATTATGTGCTCGGAATACCTCATGGAAGCCGCTCACTCCTTCCGCTTGAACCTGAAGAACCTGCAGCAACTGAAGGGCAAGGCCAAGGCTGTGGATCAGGCGGCGGGAAAACCAAATCGTGGCCTTATTTGGGTGGCCAAGACCTATCCTCCTTGGCAGTGCTGTGTCCTGGACACCATGCGGGAGTTGTTTAACAAAACCCAATCCCTGCCGGACAACAAAGTCATTGCTGCCACGCTGCAACAAAAAGCGGAGCTAAAGAAGTTCATGAAGCGAGTCATGCCCTTTGCTCAAATGATACGCGAAAAGGTCGAGTCCGGCAAGGGTGTGGCTGCTTTGGCTGTCAATTTGGAGTTTGATGAGCGTCAGGTGCTCATCAGCAATGTGGATTACCTCAAGAACACACTGGATGTAAGTTTTAACTCATTTTATATAGAAATTATCTTAAGAAAATTATGTTTTCCCAGCTCGATGTCCTCGAAATCAAGTATACAGACGATCCTTCTGCCCCAGAGAAAACCCGTGAGGAAGTACGCCCCGGCTCGCCCTTCATCAACTTCACCGTGGCCCCAAATGTCAGCGTAGAGCTCACGAATCCCATTGAGCGTTCCTCACTCTTCCAAGTCAACACTGTCATCTCCGAGGGAGATACGGTCAAGTCGCTGCGCGAAAAGCTGTCCAAGCTCATTGGTCTGAAGTCGGATGCGGCGTCTAATCTGAAGATATGGCGTTATGATGATCCTCTCTTGGGTCCCCGAAAGATACCCAACTTTGAGGATTACAAAACGGGCAAGAGTGTACTGGGCGAGGGTAACTTTATCCTGGACGTGGACAACAAGAAAGTGAGCCTCGAGCAGGGCGGCAAGCTGACAGAAGTGGGCAGGAATCTGATCTATGTTGTGGACTAAGAAGAAGGAGCATCACCGGGTTCGTAAGTGAACTTTAAACCTTGTAAACACACAAAGTCGTTGGCTATTAAAATAAAGTAAATACGATTTTTTAACAACGAAATTTATTAATATTAAATAAAGGGTTACTCCCTATTTTTGATCCAGAAGCTTCTCTCTTTGTTACAACAAATAAAAACAATTTATTTCAGCCTTGTAATTAACCCCAATTGACAAGGTTAAACCTACATAAACCCCACAACTAGAATTCTATTTCAAAGTATTTACTGTGTCAAGTACCAGATAAGCTTCAGAGTGAAGCTTCTCAGCGGGTCACCGCCCTAACCCACTGAGAGACTATCGTTAATCCAAGAAAGAAAGCCTATAAAAAGGTGATTTCTTGGCTTTAAGCCTCGTAGTATACACCATGTTGGGTCTTCGCTTGTTTCTATTGCTGCAGTGCAGCCTGTTCGTTTTTGCCGGGGTTTGTCTAATCCCTCAGCCTATAATGAGGCAGCGTTCCCTAAAGGATAAAGTGGACAAGAAGTGGATATATGCACCACGCCTGGATGGTCGCATTGTTGGAGGACATCGCATTAATATCACCGATGCCCCGCACCAGGTTTCTCTGCAGACTTCCAGTCACATTTGCGGTGGTTCCATAATATCCGAGGAATGGATATTGACAGCAGCACATTGTACTTAGTGAGTTGAAGGAAATTCTTGATCCTTTATATTTTGTTTATATTTTCTATATATTTAATTTCTCTGCTTTTAGTGGCAAAACAGCAGACCGCTTGAAGATCCGCTTGGGCACCTCGGAGTTTGCTCGCAGTGGCCAACTGCTGCGTGTCCAGAAAATCGTCCAGCATGCCCAGTTTAACTTTACCAATGTGGATTACGATTTCTCTTTGCTCCAGCTGGCTCATCCCATCAAGTTCGATGAGACCAAGAAGGCCATAAAGCTACCGGAAGCCCAAATGAAGTTCATGGATGGAGAGACTTGCTATGTCAGTGGTTGGGGCAACACGCAGAACCTTTTGGAGTCCCGAGAATGGCTGCGACAGGTGGAAGTCCCTTTGGTTAACCAGGAGCTGTGCAGTGAGAAGTACAAACAGTATGGCGGCGTCACTGAGCGTATGATCTGTGCTGGGTTTTTGGAAGGAGGCAAGGATGCCTGCCAGGGCGATTCAGGTGGTCCGATGGTCAGTGAATCCGGCGAACTGGTGGGCGTGGTCAGTTGGGGTTACGGCTGTGCCAAGCCGGACTATCCCGGCGTGTACTCGCGGGTGAGTTTTGCCCGTGATTGGATCAAGGAGCACAGTGGTGTGTGAGAGAAGTCTTTTAAATGGATTTTAATAAAATAATTGGATTAAAAGGATCTAAGTATGAATTTATATTGTGTTATTATTATTGAGAAATTAACGCCTTAAGCTGGTTATTTCGTATTGTATTTATAAAAGCTTTTGAAAAATTAGTTATTTAGTTATTATAATCTTCGCTCCAATTAAAAATTGCCTACCTATTCCCCAGTTCCCCTCTAAGTCTCCCTGTCAACCATTTCATAATGTTGTATTTTCCCAGGGAAAATTTCGCACACGTTGCCAGCACGCAGCCATTTTCCCAGACACGCGACTTCCTGCCTCTCGCACACTCTGCCGGCGCATGTCGCGTTGTTCGAACAGAGCTCCTTAGTTGGCCACGTTAAAAGGATGGCGACTCGTCCGCACGGGTTCTGGGACTTGCTTGACTGGGCATTGCCTCCACAGATTGCATTTCAATAGTTTTCCGTCTTAGTTAAACCAATTGTGAATGGGCTTATCGGACTGAGAGAGAGTTCATGTGTTACATGCGGCGTATACGCAATTATTTACATTACGTAGACGTCCGAGGCCAGGGTTACTTTGTATCCGTGCCCGAATGAACAAACTTAAAATGCAATCAGCTTACTTTCCTGCTAGCTGGATACTCTTTATTGTTTAGGTTTACTTAGTGATAAATTAGCTGTGAAAAATTAACATTACATGTTGCACAATCTAGATGTTTTCGTACTTGCTTAGCCTTGATCGCACAACTAACGTTTGCAAATCATGGAAAGCTTTCGTTGATCAGTTCGAGTGTGTTTAATAATAGTTGGTTTTATTGTGTTACTATCACTTTTTGTTTTTTTCTGTTTATAATTCGGAGAGAAGTTAAATAAATAATTGAGAGGTTAACTATGGCATGATATAAGGTATTAGTTAACGGATTCTTTATAGAATCAAGGTCTTGCGAAATGGAAAAGAGAAATGAGAGAGGAAATATACGAGTTGTGAGAGTTTATTAGGGACTTTCTGAGAGTTGAACAAAAATAAGAGTAAATTCTTGTCTAAGTAAATAGTTTTTATTAACTATAATATTATATGCTACAAAATTCTATTAAAAATTTAATATTTAAACTTAAGAAACTATTAGTATTATAATGCGAAATTCGATAGTACAAATTGCATTTAATATAATATAATATTTAAACTAAAGAAAATATCGAAAATATTACTAGAAATTCGATAGTACGAAATTCTATTTAAAATATAATATTTAAACTAATGAAAATAACGAAAATATTACGTGAAATTCGATACATAAATCAATATTTGCCCGAAAAAAAAACTAATGCAATTTTTTTGTAATAAATATAAATTAATTAATTAACTTTAAATTCTAAAATATATTTATTTTCAGTGCATTAAAACTACTTACTAATTTTCCCCGTGAAAAGTTTTCGTAACTTTTTTGTTACCAATTATTGTGATAAAAATGTTGTTTCACTTGCTTATGAAATCCTGAATGAATTAATTCCTGCCAATGAACTTGCACCTTACCTACATTAATTATATATTTTATATATAACTTTCTACGCTGTCGAAACCCGATAGCCTGACTCTTAGGGGAAAAAAACAGCAAAAGTCATGTTGAGTAACATTCTGGTCAAATAAGAATGCACTTTATGGCGTTTATGTGAGTCTCCTCCCGGTAACCAGACACTCTCTCGGGGAGAAGTGCTCCCCCAGACCAACGATTCACTTCGCTTCCAGTTGATTTGCAGCCGCGATTCGGTGACGACGTGCCTGGGGCTCGACCAGCGAGAGAAGTAACAAATATATATAAAAATACTACACTATATAAATATATGTAATATGCCGCTCAATGCGTATACGCCGCGTGTGCCCGCTGCCAACTGTTGATTCCCTTCGGTTCGATTCTCTAAAAGGATTAGGCAACGGATCGGCAACAACAACAGCAACAACTGGAAGCGTCATCATCATCATCATCATCATCATCATCATCATCATCATCATCATCTGCGGCAGTCAGAGCCGAGCAAAAGTCACCCTGACGAAGCCTACGAACGAATCGATTCGGTGGCAAGAATTTGTACTTTTTTTTTTAGCTACGGAGAAACGCTTAAGGTTGCACTGAGAGAAATTAATGATAGTAATGGGAAATACAAAATTTTAGTTTGAAATTTAATATTCAAAGTTTATATGAAATAAATACAAAATATATGAAAAAGCTTAATTAATATTTAATATAAATATTTACATAAATAAATTATTAAAAATATATATTTGGGGTACTGATGATTACAAATAATATATAAATATAAAATAATTTTTTTTAAATAAATATTTAATGTATTATATACTTAACGTATATCGTTTCAAATACTATCGAAAAAAAGGTTTAAAAAATTTGTATAAAATCAAAAACCTTCTTTTCTAAACAATTATTTCTTTGAGGAGGTGCTCAATTTTTATTTGAAATATTTATATACTTTTTAATGCGTCTGATATATTAATTTAAAATATTTTATAATTATTTAAGCAATGTTAAATAATCATCTCAATCATACATTAAATTTTAAGAAAATCAAAAAACTAGACTAGATGTTACTCATTTCATTTCCCAAATTCTTATCAATTTATCTATATAAAACCCCTAAATTTAACCATTTCCGTTACCTACACCTTATTTTTTCTCAGTGCTAACTCATAGCTCCGACTGACTGTTGCCGTTTGTGTTTCCCAGAGTGTTCTCCGTGTTTTCCTCCGCTGCTGATTATTCATGGTTATCGAACACTCGTTGGCCGGCGGGCGAAATAAACGTGCGGCACGTTGCCGCTACACGTGAGGCGGTTTTGCGAGCGGGCGAGCCAGCGAGCGATTGAGAATCCGCATTCGCTCTCACGAACACTCGCAGCGAGCACTTGTGGCATCTCACGTTGCCCTCTGTGGGTGTGTGCGAGAGTGTGTTGGTGTCTTTTCTCTCAGTGTGCGCTCGTATCTGTGCGATGCATTTGTATCTGACTTGGGTTATCGTGCCAGAACCCAGCTCGCATTCAGCATTGTGCGTTCCCAGCAAGCGGTTCGTTGAGCGGATTAAAAATATATATTATATTCTAACTGAAGAAAATAGACTCAACTGAATAACTCTCTTATAAATAACTCTCTAAATTGAAAGAATAAAGAATAAATTGGTAAATAAAACTAAACTTAAAGTCTAAAAAGAATTTAAAAATAATTAAGTGCTTAGTTTTGGTTTTTGAAATAATTGCAATAAGTTGCATCTGTGAGAGTGTCTCTTTTGTGAATTGCTCTTGCTCTTTTTCTCTCAGTGACTTTGAAATAGTAAAAAAGTGCAAACTAATTGTTTTTGTTGTTTTGAAATTTTACATAAGTCAGATTTAAAACAAAGATAATATAAATGGAGAGAAAACAAGAGCAGAAATAATAAACAAAAACAAGAATAATAAAATACGAGAGCAAAGTGTTGTGACAATAACAATTAATATAAAGTTTAATTATTATTTTAAAAATATTATCAAGTGAAAAACTATTCAATAAATTACTAAATCTTTTTTTTAATATTTACAGATTTAAACACAAAATAAAAACCTATTTCCAACGTGAAAAACTACTAACTTAAACTAGCACAAGATCTGAACACACAAAGAAACCCAAAAAGTGCTGAAAGAAAAAGTTCTTGACCAATTGTGGACTTAATTTATAAAGTAAACTTAACAAAAAACATCACAGTGTAACGATCATTGGAGTGCAACAAAAATAAAACACAACTAGGTGAGAGAAAAACCCCAGAGAATATTTATTCTCTCTTTAAAAACACGACCTAACACAGTCAGAATTTACTTAACCCCTTTTTAAGCTTAAAAACTTTTTCCAAGCTCTAAAAAGCTAAATCAGCTTTCTATTAGGCGGTTAAATTTAAATCTTTTCTTAAAAAATGTAAATATTAAAAATTAACTTAAATTTCAAAGGGATTCCCCTTCAATTTGTAGCTGTCAGTCAACCCATCAAGCAATTCTTATGTAAATTGCAGTCACTGAACTGAACAGAAAGGAGGCTTGGCCTTCGAGGAATGTCCTGTCAAATGCAGGAATATATCAAATCATAGGAAATCCAGGAAACTCCCCCCAAAGTCCTTCTGCTAACGACAGGACGCAGATGTTGATCAATCAACTTACATGGCCCTCCACCGGGCACAGTTTTCAGTATATTGGCATTGCAAATTAAACACACACATTTTTTTTTGTTCTTAAATATTTATTATTTGTAAAATACTATCTTCGCTTTCCGTTTCATATGCAAATTTCTATTTGTGTGTTCCGAGGAATTGCCTCAATGAATTTTCCCTTTTTGCGAAAGAATGAAAAACCTTCTCGCTCGCTTCAAAGCGACTAAATTTTCAATGCGCATATCATTTTGTAGTGTTCGCAGCTTTGTGTTTTTTATGTAAGTTTTGTTCTGCCTTTGATTTCATAACCAAGTCAGCGGAAATGGTATTGAGGTTGCCGCAAAAGAGCTAAATAAATGGATTTGCTATGCTATATAATTTGATTATGTTGAAAAGGGGGAGGATTCATTTAATTGGGTTATTAATGTTTAGGTAATTTTTTGAGCTAATGAAAGTTTTTTGTGACTAGGTTTATAAATAAAAAAAAGTAATGTTTTGTTTTATAGGTGTTTAATTATTATATTAAATATTTATTAAATAATATATAATATTATGGTTTAGAATTGCTACAAACATATTTTAATTAACAAATTTGCTAATTCTTTACTTGCTTATGCTTTATTCAGTTATTATTATTAAACTGAAATATTTTTAAAAAATATTCAAACCTTTCTAGTATTTATTTTCATATTAAGTATTTAAAAATTTTTTCAAACCTTTTTTGACCCCATTTCTGTTTTATTTTCCCATCAAAAACTTTCCACTGCTTTTTATTTGTTCTCCTCCATTAAACGTGCTCGCCCAAAAGCTTGCTACACACTTTTTACCTTTGCAAAAACCTGTCAGGTTGAGGCCTTTGTTGACAAAAATATAAACTGCAAGAACAACCTGTTGAATTTGCCGGCGGAAACGTTTCAAAGTCAGCAAAGTGGAAGGATGAAAGGAAGCCTAAGGACCTGCTGCGGCGCCATTCAGCCGTCTCACTGCAGGCTCTATAAATATCGCAGCAGGGGGTCGACTCGTGGCATATGTATTGTTTTGAGATTTTGAATACTGAGCTATATTGTTGCTGCCACGCAGTAACAGGGGAAAAGTCTATTGTCGCTGCCTCAATTGTTGAGTTAAACTTGTTGCTTTTTCTTAGGGATTTATGCACTTAGGGAGAAAAATCGTATTTAATACATTGGCAAGAATATTGCACTCAATATTTAATTACAAATATTAAAATTTTTGATTTAAATAATTTTAAACTATCGAAAAGTTAGTTAACTTATTTATTGTATTTTTTCTTCCCAATATCTTATCAAAAATGTCTTAAACTTTGGATTAAGCAATTTTTCAACATCGAAAACTAGTGAATTTAAAAATTTCAATATTATCTATAAATAATATCAAAATATTAGTTATCTTATTTTTTGCCTGTTTATCGATTCATTGCTTTGATATATGATTTATACAATTTTATATCATTGAAATTTATTGAACCTATCGGTAAAATTTCAATATTATCGATGATTATTAACCAAATAATTTATTATAAAGATTTTATTTCTTCGTTTTTGGAAACAGAATCTTAATATATCGCAGATTCATTTTATAACGAATAATAACTAAGTTATTTACTTGATTTATTAATTTATTTGTTTTAATTATTTATGTTCCCCCTTTCTCTAATATTTGTGATATTTATACCTCGCTGTAGCTGTAGCTCTCTCAGAATTATTTATTTATTTTATATTTTATTTTTAATTATTTATTTTCTTCCTTTCTCTAATTTCTGTGATATTTATACCTCGTTTACTGCTGTATTTCCTTAAAATGTTCCTTTCTTTGTTACTAAAATTCCTTCTATTTTATACTTCTATATTTTCCCTCCCATTTTCTTTTTTTTTATTTTTGTTTTTCCTTTTGCTGTTCTAGCAATTGTTGCTACTGCCACAGCCACTTCCTTTGTCCTCCAACTGCGCTGTTTACACAATCATCCGTCGGATTCGTGTGTCTGCCAAGTCAGTCACATGCGCCAGGCGGGTGCCGCCGTCGCTCTCACTCGGTGGAAGCTTCGCAGGTTACGTGATGAAGGCTGGGTTGGGTTTGGATTTGGGTTTGGGCTCGGGTTTTCCCCGATTGCTAACCCACATTTTTGTGCCTGTCAATGAAAAGTGTGGCTTCTGGGAATTTCTTATTTTTTTCGGGGCTCGTCTCGTAGGCTGACATTTTGAATTTTTTTTGGGGGTGTGTTCCTCTGCCAGGTGGCAGAGATTCTTGGCTCTGCGGGTGGTAAATGGGATGGAGGCACGCTGCCGGGGCACGTGTGTGACTTTAAATGGGAGTTGTTTCGGATTCGGATTCGAATTCAGCTTTCATCCTGCTGCGTTGCTGCTGCAAATGCTGCACATTGCACGAACTGCGCCCTTGCGATGGTCACATGCGAAGTGGTGGTCGAGGCTTTGGTTCCGCTTTTGTTTGCGATTGCGTTTATTTTTGGAATGACGTGTGCTGTTGGTTTTTTTCGATTGTATAATTAAATATTTCTGCACTGGACAGCAGTAATTGGGTGACGGCTATTTTTGGAATAGCCTCAGGGATGAGTTACGAAGAATAAGACCTTTAATTATAGACAAAAGGGATGAGTGACCTTTCAGGTGGGTTTTTGTGGTGTTCTAAAATTAGTTGTGTCTTGTGATATAAGTAAAGGGTTTTGTTTTCTCTTAGAAAAGAATTTAATGTAGTTAATTTTAGTTTTCTATAAATATTTTCTGACTTTTTGGGTAAATTTAGAATTATTTTGAGATTTGTTTTGGGGATTAGGAACTTGACTTAACTTGATAAAAATAAATAAGGACTTGTTAATGACTCAATTTAATTTATTTTAAAAGTGTTTATACTTAAACATTTTGATTTATAGTTTTTGCCTGTTATTGTTAGCAATTTATTTTAATTAATTTAATAACTATTTAATAATTTTAATTTTCAGATCCTGCACTTAATCGTCAGGTAAATCTTTTGATGTTTGTTACCAACAATGAGCAGAGGTAGGCAGCTCAAGCATCACATCTGGAATAATCAAAATTATAAAGAGTAAAAACCGGTTATGGACTGGTTACTAGCAACGCCGCAGTTGTACAGCGCCTTCTCCTCCTTGGGCTCCCTGGAGGGTGACACCTACGTGGTCAATCCGAATGCGTTGGGTAAGCTATATAAATAAAATTAAATAAGTATTACAATTATTACCTCAATGAAACCCTTCTAATTTTAGTAATTAATTCTAATCTTTCAGCAATTCTGGAGGAGATCAACTACAAGCTAACTTATGAAGACCAAACGCTGCGCACCTTTCGCCGTGCCATTGGCTTTGGGCAGAATGTGAGATCGGATCTGATACCGCTCCTGGAAAATGCCAAGGATGATGCAGTGCTGGAGTCGGTCATTCGCATCCTGGTCAATCTGACAGTCCCCGTGGAGTGTCTGTTCTCCGTAGATGTGATGTACAGGACAGATGTGGGTCGCCACACCATCTTCGAGCTCAATAAACTCCTGTACACCAGCAAGGAGGCCTTCACCGAGGCCAAGAGCACCAAGAGCGTGGTGGAGTACATGAAGCACATCCTGGAGTCGGATCCCAAGCTGTCGCCGCACAAATGCGATCAAATCAACAATTGTTTGCTGCTCCTGAGGAATATCCTTCACATCCCCGAGACCCATGCCCACTGTGTGATGCCCATGATGCAGTCCAGTGGTCCGCATGGCATCTCCATGCAGAACACCATCCTGTGGAACCTGTTCATCCAGAGCATTGACAAGCTCCTCCTGTACCTCATGACCTGTCCGCAGAGGGCTTTTTGGGGCGTGACCATGGTGCAGTTGATAGCCTTGATCTACAAGGATCAGCATGTGAGCACCTTGCAGAAGCTGCTCAATCTCTGGTTCGAGGCCTCGCTCTCGGAGAGCTCCGAGGACAATGAGAGCAACACCTCACCGCCCAAGCAGGGCAGCGGCGACTCCAGTCCCATGCTGACCTCCGATCCCACCTCGGACTCCTCGGACAATGGCAGCAATGGCCGCGGGATGGGCAACAAGCGCGAGGGCACCGAGGCCACTCTGCAGGAGGTGAGCCGCAAGGGTCAGGAGTATCAGAATGCCATGGCCCGGGTGCCGGCGGACAAGCCCGATGGCTCGGAGGAGGCCAGCGATATAACCAGTGAGCTGCCAGGTTCGCCGGAACAATCACAGCCCGCCGGGGAGTCCATGGATGATGGGGACTATGATGATCAGCATCAACAGATGCTGAGGCGGGATGATGACGAGGAGGAGGATGACGAGGAGGAAGATGAGGAGGAGCTCGAGGAGGAGAAGTATCTGCAGATGGCACGCGACTCGGAGCCCCTGAACCTAACCCAACAACAACCACAACAACAACAACCAGCTGACAATGTCAACAACACTACCACAAATATGGACACCAGCGCGTCCATGAATGAACCCTTCAAGCCGCCGCCACCGCTGCCCATGAGGGCATCCACCTCGGCCCAGGCTCGGGATCAGATGCATCAGTACAACGAGTCCTCCTACTCCAGCCATGTTTCGGCAGTGAAGCTCGGCCAGAAGTCCCCACATGCCGGCCAACTGCAGCTGACGAAGGGCAAGTGCTGTCCCCAGAAAAGGGAGTGCCCCTCCTCGCAGTCAGAGCTCTCGGACTGCGGCTATGGCACTCAGGTGGAGAACCAGGAGTCCATCTCCACCTCCAGCAACGACGACGACGGGCCACAGGGCAAGCCCGCCCACCAGAAGCCGCCGTGCAACACAAAGCCAAGGAACAAGCCAAGGACGATCATGTCGCCGCAGGACAAGAAGGAGCTAAGACGCAAGAAGCTGGTCAAGAGGAGCAAGAGTAGTCTGTGAGTGTAGAGAATATAAGATATATTATTAAATAAAATATTTTATTAATTGTTTTTTAACTTAGCATCAACATGAAGGGCCTGGTGCAGCACACGCCCACCGATGAGGATATATCCAATCTGTTGAAGGAGTTTACAGTGGATTTCCTGCTCAAAGGCTATAATTATCTGGTGGAGGAGCTGCACAGCCAGTTGCTGTCCAATGCGGTAGGTGCCACTTATTAGAGATGTATTTTTAAGCCAAGCCTAAGATCTATTTTTTATATATTTTTATGTTTATAAAACTACAAAATATTATACGGTTCAGAACAAGGTGAAACTAAGATTTCTATTATAAGTTTTAATTAATATCAAAGATATTAGTAAAAGAAACATGCAAAGCTAAACATAGAAAGTAAAAACATTTCTGATTTTGGAATATATTGTTTAATACATTTATATTTTAATTTTTTAATATGGTCTAGATATTTGTAAGTAGATAATAATCCGCTACGTATTTTTTTATACACAGAAATTAAAAATTGAAAATGCTACAAAGTAACACTATAATTTGCGAAGTAGTCTTACTTTTCCTATATTTTTAAACCAATGACTATAAATCTCTTTTAATATTAACAGAACTATAAAACTAGCTTCTTAATTTATTAAATAAATCTAATAAGCACCAAAATAAACACCAAACTAATCTCAAAACATTGCCCTCAGAAGGTGCCCATTGATACTTCCCACTTTTTCTGGCTGGTCACGTACTTCCTGAAGTTTGCCGCTCAGCTGGAGCTGGACATGGAGCACATTGACACCATACTCACCTACGATGTCCTCAGTTACCTGACCTACGAGGGAGTGACTCTGTGCGAACAACTGGAACTGAATGCGAGGCAAGAAGGCAGCGATCTGAAGCCCTATTTGAGGCGAATGCATCTGGTGGTGACAGCCATTAGGGAGTTCCTACAGGCCATCGATACCTACAACAAGGTCACCCATTTGAACGAAGACGATCGAGCCCATTTGAGGCAACTCCAGCTGCAGATTAGCGAAATGTCCGATTTGAGGTGTCTTTTTGTGCTGCTCCTGAGACGCTTCAATCCCAGCATTCACTCCAAGCAGTATCTGCAGGATTTGGTGGTCACAAATCACATCCTGCTGCTCATACTGGACAGTTCGGCCAAGTTGGGAGGCGGGCAAACTATACGCCTTTCGGAGCATATATCACAGTTGGTTTTTGTGTACTTAATAAATATTATTTGTTATTAATAAGAATTTATTTCCTTTAGATTTGCCACCTTGGAGGTAATGCACTATTATGGCATCTTGCTGGAGGACTTTAACAATAATGGCGAGTTCGTCAACGATTGCATCTTCACCATGATGCATCATATAGGCGGTGATCTGGGACAGATCGGTGTTTTATTCCAACCCATTATCCTAAAGACCTATTCAAGAATTTGGGAGGCCGACTATGAACTGTGTGATGTAAGTTTTAATAGAGAAATTCAACAAAATTCTCTTAAAAATATCTTAATTATATTTGATTCTTTGCAGGATTGGTCCGATCTAATCGAATATGTCATCCACAAGTTCATGAACACTCCACCAAAGTCACCGCTGACCATTCCTACCACTTCTTTGACGGAGATGACCAAAGAACACAATCAGGAGCATACCATTTGGTAAGGATTAAGATGCATTACGTATGAGCAATATATATTACGTATACGCCATGTTTTTAATTAAGTAACACAAAAAATATTTGGTTTTTAAGCTTTAATAAACAAGAACATGATTAACAATTGTGGAGCATTTAGGTGCGGCATTTAGTCTTTTATTTTAGAATTATATGGACGCCCTTACCTAGGTTTTTACATAAATATACACTTTACTTTATATGTTTTGAAGGCAACTGGAACCTTGATGTAATTATCTTTTATTTTATTAAATTGGGCATAAAAAATACTAACAAAATATATTAAAATTGTAATTTGATTGATTTAAAAGAGCTTACTAACCAAATTGTATATATTTGCAAGGCCTAAAATCTAGTTAGCTTTATTCTAAGTTAGTTAGTTGTTAGAAAAATATTGAAATGTTTTTTTTATTAACTTAGAATTAATTATAATTAATTATTTCTTATACTATTAGCTCATGGTCTCAGGAGGAAATGGACACACTGTATTGGTATTATGTGCAAAGTAAGAAAAACAATGATATTGTGGGTAAAATTGTCAAGCTCTTCAGCAATAATGGCAACAAGCTAAAGACCAGGATCTCAATAATACAGCAACTATTACAACAGGTGAGCATTACTTATATTTATTAATTATTTACAATTATTTGATCATTTAATTATAATTTATAGGACATCATAACCCTGTTGGAGTACGATGACCTGATGAAATTCGAGGATGCTGAGTATCAAAGGACTTTACTTACAACGCCAACTTCGGCCACCACAGAGTCTGGAATTGAGCTCAAAGAGTGTGCCTACGGCAAGCCCTCCGATGATGTTCAGGTGGATTTAGTCTCTATTATTAAAGATAACCTTTATTCTAATAAAATCTCCTCCCTTTTTAGATCCTTCTCGACCTAATCATCAAAGAGCACAAATCCCAGCACCTTGTGTGGCTTCAAAAGATCCTCCTCGAGTGCTGCTTTATCAAGTTGACCCTGAAGAGTGGCCTCAAGATTCCCGAAGGTGACCACATCATGGAGCCCGTGGCCTATCACTGCATTTGCAAACAGAAATCCATACCGGTGGTTCAGTGGAACAATGAACAGAGCACAACGATGCTGTATCAGCCCTTTGTGTTGCTCCTGCACAAGTTGGGCATCCAACTGCCGGCGGATGCGGGCTCGATATTTGCCAGGATACCAGACTATTGGACGCCGGAGACGATGTATGGACTGGCCAAGAAGCTGGGACCTCTGGATAAACGTGAGTTAATGTCATCCCCTCAAAAACACATACAAAACACCAAAGCAAAAAATCTTTGTCATGTCTTTCAAAGGGTGGAAAAAAATATTAATGGGGAAAGAAGGTTAAATTGTTGTAATTCCTTAAAAAAATATGTAATATAATTTAAATTAATATACAAGTTCATTTTAAAAAGAATAGAATTTACTATGGACTTCAAATTATTTACGAAAAAGTTTGAAGAAATTATTTAAGGTCACAAAATTGATTACAAAATAATGTAATATACTTTTCGGCATCATTTTAAATGATTTTAAGTCCACATTCTTCGAAATTCTTTACTAATTTAGATAAAATGTACTATTTTTAGTTTAAAAATAATACTTTAAATAATGAAAATTACTTTCTTAAAGATAAAATTGACAAAAAATATCAGTTTAACCTCCTCAACATTATTTTTTTTTGTGTGTACCGCTCTCCCTCTCTCTGTGTGAATTTTTGATCATGGAAATCTCGCCCCGTATCTGAATCTCCATTCCATTCCCATTCTCATCGTGTGTCCGTCGGTGTATCTCGATATGCTGTGTGCCTCTCTCCTTCTCCTCCTTCTGGGCTCTTATAGTGCACCTCAAGTTCGATAGCAGCGACCTGGAGGACGCCACAGCGGCGAGTCCTGCTAGATATCATCACACAGGACCCAGGAACTCACTGAGCTCGGTGAGCAGTCTGGACGTGGATCTGGGAGAGCCAGAGGAGCTAGCCTTAATACCGGAGGTGGATGCTGCTGTGGAGAAGGCACATGCCATGGAATCAACGCCGCCGCCAAGTGAGATCTTTGCGGTGCCCAAGACCAAGCACAGTAATTCGATAATCAGGTAAGATTAATTATATATTTTTTTCTAACCGAAATTCACCTGTTTTTTTGTTCTTTTCCCCTAAAAGATACACGCCCGACCCCACACCGCCAATTCCCAACTGGCTGCAGTTGGTCATGCGCAGCAAATGCAATCAGAGGTCCGGCTCTGGCTCCGGCTCTGGTCCGGTCTCTGCTGATCCCAGCGATTGGTAAGTGCATTTCCACATTGCATCCATATCCAGACCCAACGGGGCGACCTAGCCCAACCTTACTCAGCGTAGACAATGCCGAAAATTTTCAGATTTATGGCACACGGCAGCCGTTAAGGCTCTTCGAACATATTGTTAACACGACGCGCGCTCTCTCTATGTTTGCACTGCAAAACTGCTGGCGGAAAATTGCAGTTGGTAAGACGGCAATCTGGAAAAAAAAAACTGCTAAATCCAAAGTTTGCACAGCGATTTATGAACTTTGCAGCCCCCAGCGGCACTCGTACATTTACTTTCGTGTGTTGACAGTTGTTGTCGCCAGTTGCGCACTAAATGTCAGCTCCGTTTTGGCCATTGTGTCTCAGGCGGAGGCCCACTTCGTCGTCCAGTTGGAGTGCAGCCTTCCCCTTTAGAACTCGGTGCACTGGGAGAATATTTGTGGGTTTTTATTTAAATTTAATAAATTAAAAATAGGAAAATATTAAGGTAAACAAATCTTTATCAGAAATATAAACAAATATTCATTCTGGGAAGGGTCATAGGTTCACTCTGAAAATGATTAAGTGTTCATCCAAAAAATATATAAGTGTTCTTCGAAAAAATTAATGCATGATTATTCTGAGAACGAGTAAGTGCTTATTAAAAAAAAAAAACAAAAAACAAATGTTCTTTCAAAAATCAAGAATAGTTTATTTAATAAATGAACAAATGTTCATCCATAACTTATTCCAAAAATAAATAAATGAAAAAAGACAAAATTTATAGTCAATAATACCAAAAATTAATGAAACTTCATCCATAAAATGAACCACTTTTCATTTTAAAAAAGTGTTAACCAATAACAAAGAAATTAAGAATAGTTTACTCAAGAAATGAACAAATGTTCATCCACGATTCACTCCAAAAATAAACAAATGAATATCTGCAAAATGAATAGACATAAATACGAAAAATTAACTAAAATTCATTCGTAAAATAAACAAATCTTCATTTTAAGAAGTGTTCACCAACAAATAAACAAATGAACATCTTAAAATTTTGCTTTAAGAAAATTTCACACTTTAAATAATTCTATATTTTTTCCTGTGTATCTTAACCGCTGTCTGGCAATCTATCTAGATGCATATAGAGTATGTGTATCTCATCCGCTTTGGCCATATGTGTCCGTATTATTTTTGGTCCGACTCCGATTCCGTCTCCCTGCTCCGCCTCCTTCCTCCACCCATTGTACCTTTTACCGTCTCTCGCCTGGAGACCCCACACGAACCGACGACCCGCTGCTGTTTGGTGGACAACTGCTGCTCCTTACGATTCCGATTCCAATTCCAATTCTGATTCCAATGCGCGCTCATGTTGAACAGCAACATTTTGCATTTTGGGGTTTATGACTTTTTATGTATGGCATTTTGTTGTTACACCAAAGCAGAGTTAGATTGGCGATAAATAGTCGGACAGAGAGCGATGGTAGAGGATAAGGCAAAGTATATTGGTTCCGCAGCAGAACACGCCTTGGGAATAAGTCCGAATGAAGGCTAAAGCCTATGTTAATTTCGGGTATTTAATTTGAGTTGCAATTCGGAGTGTTTCGTGATTGATATCTGGCCATTAAAGGCGGACCCAGTTTATGGTTATAAAAAAAAGAATAATTAAATTTGGTTTTCAATTACTTGATGCAGGTTTTAATTTGGGTTTTGAAATAAAGAAACATTTCTGATTTAAAATTAATTGTTTAAAAATGAATTTAGTAATTTCATGTAACTGTTTTTAAATAACTTTTTTTAAGGTCATTGGGGTTAATTAGAAGATTCTTTTTGCACTCTTGGGATTGCGATTATATAGTTTTCTTTATTAAAAAAATTATAATATTTATTTAAACGTTCTTTTATATTTAACATTGGAATTTCTTTAGTTTAAATTTTTAAATGAAGCATCGCTTTATGTTTTCTTTAAGCTTTCTAAAACCAAACCTCCCTTTTCTTTTTTTCACAAATTTCTATCCACTCCTTTGCCTCGCCCTAAAATACTCTAAATGTTCCTTAAAAGAATCATTTACACCTTCGACAAGTTGGCCGTGTTGCCGCCACAAGCTATCCGTCGATCAATGCTATCCACGAGATACATGGGCCTGACCTCTGTCAGCGCACCCAACAAAAAACCCAAAAGCCGCAGCAGCAGCAGCAGCAGCAGCAGCAGCAACTGCAACAACTGCAGCAACTGCAACAACTGCTGCAACATCAAGAGCAACACGAAATGAAGTCATCGCGATTAGCACGCGCAGCGGGCGCAAAAAATACTCATAGACTCGTGGACTCAAAGACTCAAAAGACTCAGAGACCCGGAGACGAAGACAGAGGCAGAGACAGTTGTATCTGATAGATACCTCGAACCTGGACAGTGGCAAACACATACTCGCCACTCTACATAAATAAATTGCATAAATTGTCGCCGCGATTATATCGCAAAAAACTGCTGCTGCAGCTGCCCAAAGTCAATCAATTAATTAAGCGAATTATAGGGCAGCGAGAATTAAATTTAAAAAAAGCCGCCAGATGATTGCCCATTGTTTTTGTTTCAAGTAATTAGAAATATATATAAAAAGAAAAACACAAGCTGAGCTGCCATTAATTACAGCCTTAGAAGTTGACATTTAGCCGAAGTTTACAATCAACTGACAATTGCATCCTTAGAGGACGGTCTCTGTCTCTGTCTGAGTGCCTTGAACCCATGAGAATTTTTTGAGAATCTTTAAAAACAGGCAAACACTGAACCAGTTTACAAATTTACATACTGTGAAATATTCTTCTTGATATTTTTATTTATTGTTTGCTGCAAGACGCTGCCTGTGCTGCCTCTGCCTTTTTTTGTCAAACGAGTTTTTTATAGCCTTTACAGAGTCTGTTACTGTTTTTATTTGTTTTCTTACGGTGTTTAGTGTTTGCTCTTTTTTTGCGTGGAAAGTAAAAGTCAAAAGTTACGCGATCTCCGAAACTCCAACTACGGTCAGCGGTGCCCCATGGGTCCAAAAGGCAGTGCGTAAGTCCCAGAGTGCAGCAGCAGCCAGGAAAACAAGTTCTTTTGTCGGTGCGACGACAGTTTTTATGGAAAAAAAAGTAGCTAAAAGTTAACCAACTAAACTGCTGACTCAATAGTTGGCTTAGATCATTAAGGATGAAGTCACCTTCTTTTTTATGTTGAAGAGTTAAAAAAGAAAGAGCCGTTCATAAACGAAATTTGGAGCAAGAATTCACAGATCAAAATATTTTATGTTTATTAAAATATTTAAAAAGTACAAATTAATTTTTGTTTAACTTTTTTTGAACGTTTCAAAAAATATTACGTTTGAACAATTGAGATTTTTCTTAGCCTTTTCATGTTACGAATTATGCAAAAACAAAATATTATAACATAAAAATAAGGCTTATAAATTCTCCAAAATTCTATAGATACAACAATAAAGAATCTCCCAAAATATAAAAAAAATGTATATAAAAGAACAAAAATTACCAGCATTATTATTTTAAAGTTACGATTCAAAATTTCTCATTAAGTAAACAATTTATAGGCTGTCATAAATATTAAAAATATTTATATTCAAAATCGTTACCAAAAATACATTTAACAAACTTTCTTATCATCTTTAAAATAAATATTTTTAAATATTAGCATAAATCTTCTTGCAAAAAACTTGTTTCTTTTTTCTCCCTCTTCACTTTTTACTCTTCAAAGTAAAAGTATCTCACAGATACTTCACATAATTGCACAACACACTTCTAAAAGCTTAGGCAAATTAACACAAAATGTGGGCACGCTCCAAAGTTGCCTTTATCCAAGTATATACATTTTTTTTTTTCCTAGAGGCGTGGGCGTTGACAAAAGGCAATTTTCCAAAAGTAATTTACTTTGACGCCTGGCGAAAATTGAATTTGACATTTTTCTCATTTTTATTGTTGTTGCTTTTTCTTTTAGGAGTTTGTTGTTTGAAGTTATAGTCAATGGCCAGCCCACAAGGAAGCCCAAGTCAAGAGTTGAGTTGAGTTGCACATTTCAAGTGGCCCGTGGGCCGTGTTTTTGAGTCTGCAATCTGTCAGATACAGCAGTGGCAGCACCAAGTGAACAGCAGCAACATTGTGGCAGAAGACCAATAACCATTTATATATATTTTTGTTGCAATTTGGTTTTCCCAGGAACAGACTTCGTTTTGGGGTTTGGCTTCAGTTTCCAATTGGTTAACATTTCGGTATTATTACCCAGCTTGTTCTCTGACTTTGGCTGCTGTTATAATAAGTGCAACATGCAGCCAGAACATGGACACCTATTGCTCTTGGGTTACCTGCCTGCCACCTCCATCAATCAGGCCCATAAATCATTTTAATTATTAAATAAACAAGTTGCCGAAAAGGAAAAAAGCTAAACTTTAGCCGCAGTAGCAGCCATTGAGTCTCGCTGAGTCATTGTAATTTTTTTAAACTTGCTACTTGAGAGTGTAAAGTGTGAGAATATATATGAGAGAATATGTATCTATGAAGTTGAGTGGCAAAAGGGTTAATTGGGCAACGATCTTGGTGTGAGGTGACTTTGAAAAGGGAAGGGATATAAGTTTAAAGAGTTTTTGGGATTATTAGGAAATTAATGGTAGTATATAATTGCTAAAACCTACATAGAACGGCTTTAAAATAATCAAACTACTTTTAGAGATTCTTCTTGAACTAAAAAACAAGATTTAAATTCCAACAAAACATATATTTTAGTATTAATTAATCCAACACCCTTTTTTCAGAATATAAAATTTAATTTACTTACAAAACGAATTAAAATCAAATTAATATTTACCTTGCTCCCCATTTATTTCCTCCCCTTTCCAGCTTACCCTCCTCCACAGCCACCATTGATGATGAAGGTCTGGGAAAATCCATAAGTGCCGCCACCTCCCAGGCAGGCAGCACCTCGATGAGTGCCGTGAATCCCACCAACAGCCTCGGCAGGATGGGAATGATGAATAGCTTTATGGGAGCCCACAATGAGAACAGCAGCAGTTCGGGATGCGGAGGCACCGTCTCCTCCCTCTCCCTGGTGGCTCTGATGAGCACAGGAACTGGCGGCTCTGGTGGTGGTGCAACCGGAACAGGACTCGACATGGACGTGGATGCGGCCATGAAGTCATCTTTCGAGCGGCTGGAGGTCACCGGCCAGCACTTCTCGCGGGCCAACAATCTGGACCAAGAGTACAGTGCCATGGTGGCGTCGGTGTACGAGAAAGAAAAAGAGTTGATCAAGTGAGTGCGATTCGAAGGATGCGATTTCAAGGAAGCCCAAGGATAATTAACTTTTGGTTTTATTTCGGTTTTTTTTTACTTGAAAATATCTTGAAATGTGTTGTTTCAAATATTAATTGCGGGAAAACAGAGAGAGATTTGATAGATTTCTTCAATGCAATATTTTCTAGCTCGATTTTCTTCATTTTCTATAAAGAATTTTCCATTTCATAGAGCTTAGAGAAAGTATTGTTTGGATAGATTTTTTGAATATTAAAAAATATAGATTTCTTTAAGCTTTGGTTATATATTCTCCGATGCTGTGCATTGGGTTTATTTTCCCCTCTTTACCAAATACTTATTATAATGCTGTGGAAAACAATGTTCTTTTGACAAGTTTCTTCAAGACAATTCGCCCAAAGAAAGCTTTTAAAAAGTTTATAAATTAAGAAGCTGAATAATTAATAATGTTAAAAATTAAGAAATGGCTGAATTGCTTAAATATCTTTCCCCACATTTGTGACCCTAAACTCTAAAGTTTTATAAACTAATGCATAACTTGTATTGGTTATTTTTTTTGTATTTATTTATTGATATCATTATTTTTCCTGCCACCCAGTGGCATCTGTCCATCGAAAATAGTAAGAAATTTACAGACAAGCGAGTTGAGTCCAAAAATGCAGGCAAAGGCGAGGCTTTGACAAGATCTTTTCCGAATTGGCTAATTGACAATTAGACAGATTGCGCAAATGGCAGCAGCAGCAGGCGAACGTCATTCTGTCATTCTGTCAATATGTGTATATTTTTTTTTCTGTGCTGGAAATGGGGGCTGGGATCTGCCCGCCAGTCAGCGGCATGCCAGACATTGCCGAACAGTGTCTCACATAAATTTATGGCAAGCAATTATTCAATTTTCAGACATTTGCAACTCAAAATGGATACGATATTTTTTTCGAATTCGATTTTTAAATCTTTTTTTGGGCGGGTAATTTAATGTGTGTGTTGCTCATGTTTCCCCTTTTTGGCTCATTGGATCCATTGCAGCAGCAACGACAATGTCTCGGTGGCCTCCGACCTGACCCGCATGTATGTGAGCGATGAGGATGAGCGACACGAGCGGACCGAGTTCCGGGTGCCCCATTACCATTGATTCCCAGAATCCAGTAACCAGAACCAAGTTCCCGAGAGAAAGAGAGAGTGAGGAGTGTTGAGTGAGGCCCAAACTGTAATGAATTGTACCTTAAACTTTAATAAACATTAAAGCACACACAATATAATGCTGAAAGCAGGGGTTTCCGGACTGAAGATCCTGCCAGTCTGGAAATTCCTGCCATAAAACCCCGCCTTCGTGTGGATTGTATATTTTTTGAGCGACCTCTTTTTATGCAAACTTCTGCAGAAAATACCTGATTAATTAGCAAAAAATGAAATAAAAGTGCATTATAAACGGTTAAAGCAAAAACTCTAAGTTAAGCAGAAGTTATATATACATATGTGAGAGGCTCATTAGTTATCCTCTAAGTTAACCTTAGTTTCAAATTGTATTCTTAAACACTAACACAAGAAAGTCGATAAATACTTGTACATGTAACATATAAATGGGCAGTTCCTGGTTAAAATAGTGCAAATATATATACACACACAGATCAGATCTATATATCTATTTACACGATTAAGAAAAGTAGCAAGACCGTATTGTATCTGTACGTTTATCCCTAGTCATAAGTTATGCTTAAACCGAAAAGAAATAAAGCTTTCTCTGTAGCCAAAAGCCACAAATCTCTGTCTCTGAGTTCGACTTTGCGACTTTGCGACTTTGGGCGCAAATCCACGATGTGAATAAATGTGCAGCAAATTGGCGGAGCCAAAAGATAAACGAGCTATGGCCACAGCGAATTAAGGTCATCTGGCCGATCTTTCGGAGCAACGGGGGGGAGGTCGTCAGGCGGATTTTCCGGAGGGGGGAGGAGGAAACTCCACGCATGGCCAATAAAAAAATAAGAAAAACGGTAGCCACTCCGTACTAAGGAACAACTGCAGCACATTAATATTGAAATATATAAAAAAATACACGGTAAGGAATTATTTAATAACAGAAATTCATCCTAAATAAATTATAATTATTAAAAATAAAATTTAAATAAAATAAAGCCGACAAAAGTTGGTCACCAAAGTATTTTCTGTATATTAATTGTTGATTATTGATTTAAAAATAAATAAAAAATAAAAATTGTTATAAATTTAAATAGAAAAAAGTACATGGCAAGGAATTATTTAAAAGAAGAACTTGACTTTGAAAGCCCTAAAAAAATTAAAATAATTACAAATATTGTTTTAATAAAATATCGCCGCAACCTTTATATTAATATTTTCCGTTGATTTAATGTTGATTAATGCTTTAAAATTAAATACTTAGACATATATTCATTACTATTTTCATATATTTAAAATCTGTTATCTGTTGAACTTTTCATAATTTTTTAGACTTTTTATGTATATTAGTTAGAACTTTATGCCTTAAAATTCAAGACCTTATATTCCTTTCTGATTTTATTGTTATTATCATACACTCTTAAATTGTTCTCAACTTTTCATATATATATTTTTTTAAGCCTAATTATTTTCCAAGTGCAACAAAAACAAAAAAAAAATATATATAGACAGTCCCAGTCACATATTCGGTCTTGGTCTGGCCCATACATAAATGGCAAAACATGGCTAAAACAATTACCAAAATGCGGCGGGCACAACAATCGGCGGCGGAGCATACATAGTACTTCTACTACTGCTGGTACAAGAAATAATAATAATAATTGTGGCCAATTGCTGCTTAGTTGGCCAGTTAATTGCAACATGGCCAAGACATCAGACGACAGTCCCAGCTCGAGTCCCACTCTCCGCCAAAAACATAAAATAAAGAAACCATCGATGGCCACGAGTTCTTGGCTTTAAAGAGTGGCAGAATCACAGAATGAAGGGTGCGCAGGTAAGTGATTCATTCCTTCGGAGGGAACCAGTTCGGAAATGGCTTATTATGGTCAATACTTAGTTCCGTTTTGTTTTGTTATGATATTTCGGGTGCCTCTTGTATTTCCTGATTTTTGTTGCTTAATAAATTATATTTTTTAATATATAATTATATATCTTTTATGGTAGCATTTTATTGACTGAAGCTGCGTGCATATTAATTAAGTGGCTTGCACTATATATGTATTTAAAAAATGTTTGAACATGAGCCTTGATTAACCAAAAGTTTATGAATTGAGTGTATTTTAAAGAAGTGAAGGTTTAATTTCATATGTTATTTAAATTTATGTATTAAATGTTTAGTGTTTTTTTTCTGAACTACGCATCTATTTTAGTCAACAAGAATTTTAGATTAAGAGTGACAAAAAATGGCTTTTCTCTATAATTTATTTCCATATTTGTTAAATATTTCCTTCTTTTTAATTTACAGTTTATTTATTTATAAGATTCTTATATTTTAATAAAAATATTAAATAAAATTAAGTATTTTTCTTTTATTCCTTCTTTTTAATATATATTTTATTTTAAACTAAGATTGTTATACTTTTATATAAATATTAAATTAAATAAAATTATTTCGATTGTTGTATATCTCTTATATTTATTTTATGATTTAAGATAAATACTTCTGTATATTTTTACAGTCAAAAAAAGCTCATTTCAATTTTTTAAAGTTTATTAAGAAATACTATACAAATTTCTTGTAGAATTAATGACTCTTTTTTAATTTGTTTGTTAAGAAACTCCTTTAAATACAATACAAATTCCTTGTAGAATTAATGACTCTTTTTTAATTTGTTTGTTTAGAAACTCCTTTAAATATTCTAAAAATTTCTTGTTTAATTAATAACTCTATTATAATTTTCCTCAACCATTATCTCTTAAATTTATGTCGATTTTAGTACTTCCCTCACTGCACTTCTGGTTCCAAGAGTTGCCCATTTCTGGTGTTATGATTTTTATACATATATATATATATTTTTGTTATTATTATGGCTGTATGCTGGTGACGGGCTTTATGGCCAAGTTGGTCTGCAACTCCTCTGGCCAAAATGCAAAGGCGGCACTGCAATTACCAAGACAAGCAGCTAATTTTATTTGCTGTAAAACGTGCGCCTCCATCGAAAAGATTTCTTACTATATAGTGTCTCATGGGTTGGTTTTTTCTTGGTTTATTTTATTCTTTCTTTAGCTTTTGTAGTTGATTTGTTGTTGGTTTTGGTTTTGTGGGAATTAAACTCCGATGACTGCTTGGAGGAGGCTTATGGATTGCGTGTCTGCGGCACATTAGGCAGCTCTGAAGCGCCGTTTATTGAGTTGTCAGCACCAGAAGTGAGAAGAAACATTAATCGGGGTGGTCTCCAAATAGATGCTAAATGGTTTTTTTTTGCCTTAAATGCTTAAAATCAAACCGGAAATCACTTCGATTTGAAAGTGAAGACGAGACAAAAGATGCCTAAGCTTTAGTCACAGATTAAATAGCACAATGAGCCCCCGGAGATCGCGAAACTTGTTCATTTGAAAGTTGAGTTCAAGTTCAGAAATGGCAATGGCAACATAAACAGCAACAGCAATAGCAACAATGGCAACAACAGGTTGCTATAATTTATATATCACAAAGAGCCATTATCCCGCAAAAAAAGGGGAAAAAAACACGAATAGTTGTCAACGGGAATGCTGGGGACAAGAAAGTTTTTTTTGCTCACATTTTGTGGGATTTTTTAATGCTCTTCATAGCGGATATTGATTTGCGGTTAAGTTAATATATTTGAGGATTTTGGTTTTAGTCAGCAGCTTAAGTTATAAGTCTTGTCTTAATTTGGGGGCTTTAATATTGTCTTTTATGGGTTTTAATGTCATTAATTAAGTTAATTAAATATAAAAGCTTAAATATTAAGAAAAGTATTTTTTATGAAATTAATTTCCTTTTATAGTCAAGACCCTAAAAGTTTATTATGGAAGTTATATCTTTTTTCTAAAATAATAATAAATATAGCTTCTAAAGTAGCTACAATAAGCCGTAGAAAAAGTTATATAAATTTATTCTTTCAAGTATTCTATTAAGAAAAAATTTAAATCAAGGATTTATTTATATTTATATTTTATTTATATCTCAATTCTTCCTTTTACAAACCCCTCACAAAACCCACCTTACCCACCTGTTCCCTAACCCAACATCTTTCCATGCAAATAACCATCCTCAATGCTCAGTCAATAATGACTTTGATCTTTAACCAAATCGAACAATAATCGCGGCGGCATAACACAACATAATATTATTTTTTTTACAGGCTTTAATAATACAAAAAGTCAGACAAACTAAAATTTATGTAATGGGGAAATGTGAGGCATTTAGATAACATTTTTTGGCGCACATTTCGATATAGTACTTGAGATCGGGTTTGGGAATGGGGACTTAGCTCCGAAGGTATTTCGAGGAGCGACACAACAGGACCGATGGACGAACAGACAGACAGGAGAGCAGACAGTAAGCAGACCGAAAAAGTCGTGTCAAGACAAAGTGCAATAATTCACACTCACTTTCGGGTTTTGACGGTTTATAGGTGGGAACACCAGCTAAAGGAATATGCAACAAATAGCGTTAATATGGCATAAGCAAAACAGCTGAGGGTAAATTAGTAGGAGTGCTATTATTTAAATTTATCACTCCCATTCATATTCAAAATATTAGAACATTTGAATTAAGAAAAGTATTTTTGTGAAAAAAAATAAAATACATATACAGTTGTGGTTAAAATAGTAGGAGTGATAAATAAAAATATAATTCCCATTCGAAATATTAGGAAAATTCAATTTAGATAACATATTTGGGTGGAGAAAAATAAAATTAGGAAGATATATGTACTATATTTAAACGAATTCATTTATAGCAAAGAAACAGATTTAATTGTATAAATTTTTAAATGAACAGCTGCATTATTATTTAATTACCATTTTGTTATGTTTATCTTAGATTTTAAAGTCACACTGTTTCATCTGCCGTCAATTATTTCCTAAAGAATTGATACTTTTAGAATTGTAAATATTCTTCAAAATTCAATTAATACAAAATGCTCATATAAGTTAAATTAGAAAACTCCTGTAAGATACTTACATCATTAAGTGGTAGAATTTACCAAACTATCAAACTATTATTTTATTAAAAAAAAAGGAATTCATGCTATATTGCAAAGAAATTGATTTATTTTTATATATTTAAAGCTGAACAGCTGTATAATTTAATTAAACAATTATCAATTAATTTATCTTAGATTTTAAAGTCATACTGTTTTATCTACCGTCAATTATTCACTTAAAAATTTATACTTTCATAATTATAAACATTCTTTAAAATTTAATTATTACAAAATTTTCATGGAAGTTAGAAAACTCCTATAAAATAAATAAGTTATATTTTATATATATTTTATTTCACCCAAAAACTTTCATTTGATTCTATTTTCCCCCCCTCTACTGTAAAAACACCACCTTAGCCCAACAACAACAGAATTCGACAGCATGGACATGCCCAGCCGCAGTCCGGTTATAGACTCCCGATCCGTTCGGGACTCGGAACCGTGATTATGAAACCTTACATGCACGCGGCTGACACTTTATATAGTTTATGACTTGATAAACTCTCCTCAGAGCCCATTGTCCAAATAGAGCTGTGTGTGAGCCTGAGCATGAACGCAAGAAAATATCCCACATCCCATATTCAAATTCAAATTCAATTTACGATTTGTTTGGTCTGAAAAACACTTGAAATATGAAATGCTGGACCAATTTTGCGCATTGCCACCGGCGGCAATTTTGCTGGTTTTTTTTCTGTGTTTTAGTGGCCCAGAGATTTATAGTTCAATTTGATCATGATTTATCCAAATGGCCATAAATAATAATAACCATGATTAGGTGCTGGCCGGGGGAGTGGCTTCGAATTTTGATTTAGCTTTGGCTTTGGCTAACTCTCTAATTGATTGCGGAGCAACTTAAAAATTAGTTAATTAGTTGCAAGTTAGTCAGAGACTGTCCCTGGGTACAGGTGTTTCAGATGATAATCTTCCTTTTATTTGATTAATTTGCAGATGATTCTGGAGTTAACCCATTTAAGTTTTAGTAAGTACAGTGCTTTAAATACTAAATTAGACTATTAAACTATATTTTTAGGTTTGTTTCTTGTTTAAAATTTGTTGAAAATTTGTAAAGAAAAGTACTAATATTTTATTAATATTTTATTTATATTTTTAAGCTTGGGCACTTCTCTATAAAAAGTGGAATTTCTTGATGAGAATTATGAATTTTACATGTTTTTTCAAGGAACTTTATAGTTTTTAATTTTTAAATCTTAAAAAATATTTAAAATTGATCACTATAAATTTATGCAGATTTTGAAAAAGATATTTAACGTATTTAAAAATTTAAAACGTCTTTAAATAAGAAATTCAACGAATGCAAAAATATTATACGTCTGTAAAATTATTAAAGAAATATTAAGAATTAATAAAAAAAAAACTGCTGCATATAAAATCTATATATTAAAAGAAATAAATTATATAAAATAATAAAAAAAAACATTAATTTATTAACTATTTCATAATCTTTATAGGGTTAAAATCCCACCTTTTTTATCACATATTCAGATCATCTTCGAAAGCCTTATCTCCTATGGACTTTGAGAGGCAACCCCAAAGAGCCGACGCCAAAGAGAAGCCTGCAGTCGTGTCTTAGGAAGCTTCGGCAGAGGCTCTTCGCACGATCGGCTTTTCGGAGTCGAACTCAGACTCAAGCTCGGATTCGGACCCAAGCTCGGACTTCGATCATTCGGAGTCGGCGTCGGAGTCGGCCGAAGCTATAGCTTAGCTACTACTTCTACTTGGCGTTGCATAAAAAGTGGTTCAGTGGAGCAAACGCTTTCAGACTGAAAGCGTCGCGAAACGCCTCTAAAAAATAATCGCGCGGCGGCAAAGTGCAAGATAAAGGATTCCTCCTAACTTATCCTTTATCCTTTATATGGTGCGAGCTTCTAGTTTTGTGTGTGTTTCTTAAACCTCTTTCTTAGTTTTAACTTGCAGCTCTAAATATTTGGAATATACACACTTTTGGATACAACAAAAAATTAATTGAGAGTTCTAAACAAAAGTGAAGGTAAGATCCAGTTTTGGTTTGATTATAAATTCACTTTCGCACGAGAGTTCTTCAGTGAGAGAGAACGTCAAATAAATAACAGAATTAATTAATTATTTATTTTTTTGTGCCAATGTTTATGTTATGTTTGGAATTTAGAATTTTGTGTAAGGCAAATGTCAAAAATTAAATAAAAAATCTTGGAGTTGTGATTGGAATTGATTGAAATTGAAGACAAAATAAAATTAAAGGATTTGAAAGCATGAGAAGCATCAGGAAGAAATTTTCCAATAGGGAAAACGATAATAAGTTTTAAAAATTGTTATGAAACTCCATTTGAAAAATTAGTTTAATTATTTTTGAATTTATTTAGGCGCTACAATCATGTGATTAATTGGAAAGTTTTTAATAAGATACAACAGTATTTCCAACATTTTATTTAATTTAAAATAAACAATCTTCAAAAATTCTTAAGCTTTAACTTCGCAGAACCCTCGAAAAATATTTCATAATTTTTTAAACCATTATTTTAATTTTATACATTCAATTTAGATAGACTTTTGCTGACAAAAGAAAACATTCTATAAGCCAAGTGTCAAAAAGCACATAAACCTGGCCATATAAAGAGCACACACTTTTGTGAAATAAACCCGCTGCAGCTTTAATTTGATTAATATTTATGCCATATTAAGCAAATTAAGAATTAAGAATTCTCTCTTTATCTCATGAATTCGTTAAGTAAAAATTCCTGTGAAATGCAATCAGAAACTTGAAATATATACATTTATTTATGAGTGACTTTTGTCTATGTTTTAACTTTCCTTAAGGCCAAATGTCACAGATTGCATAAACTTTAAATAGTAAATTTTTTAAGAGGTTCTACACATAAACTAGATGCGCTCAAAGTTTATTAATATTTATACCAGTTTGCCTAGTTTTTTGTTTGCGGAAATATGCTAAAACTAATGAATGCAAATTGTGTTAAATAATAATAATGAAGAACAAAGAGTTCAGGGTAAGAGGAAAAAAATAAAACTATAAAGAGAAGACTTTGTTGTCTTTTATTACGAATTACTTCGGATTAAATTGAAATTGCAATTGATGGGGAATTGCAATGGGGAATTGCGCTTTTTAATCAGCCTGACAGACGTCACACAGTGGCAGACAGACTAATTTGCATATTAATTTTAATTGAATGAACAGCGACCGAGGACCGACGACTGGCCGATCGATAAAGTTCATTCGAATTACGAATTGAAATTGAAAATGTCAGCCTGCAGACCTGGTATCAAAATGGAGACAGAAATAGAGCCATTGGCAATGCAGCTGGGTCTAAGGGGGTCCCAAAAGCAACACGGAATAAATTTAAATTTAAATTTAAATACAATGCTTCCTAGCCAACAGATTGCCGAAGTTTATTTGCTCTGCCAAAACCGAAAGCTAGTTCGTTGCTTAAGTCTTTTGATGGATTAAATGCAAAACTTCCTCCCCAATTTTTATGGCAGCATCATCTCCCTCTCATTTCTCTTGTTTGCTGTTTTATTTATTTATTTTTTTTTTTTGGTAGCCATAAAAACCGCACCTATCAAGGCTTCCGCCTTTCCCAGTGAGTGACAAGCTTGGCAAATTGTTACACACTCGACCAATGTCATTGGCAAAAAACCAAAGCAAATGCCACACAAAAATTCGCAAAACAAATCGCAAAAAAAACTCTGCGGATTTCAAACTGTATTCCATCATCCGATTTGCATATGCAAATTTCATTCCCACGACTTTTAATTGCATCTTGAAACAGAAAACTAGAAACCCGAACAAAACTAGCGAAAGGAAATGGAAATTGAGCCAAAAAAGAAGACAGCTCTCGATTTAATTCGAAATGCTATAATTCTGGCTTTCAGAGCTGACTTCAAGGTCAGGGCCAGATTATCGTCCCGGATCAAGACTTATATATTGGTAGCTTCTTAGCCATATAATTTTAATAGTAGTGAAGGTTTTAATTGGTTTAACTTAAAGTAGATTGGCTTGAAAATTTATTACAGCTTTTATGGGATTTAAATGTCTGAAGACTTGCGAGTATTTTGTTAAGTTGTTTGTTAAAGGCAAGCCAGTGTAATTATTAATTATATAATATTTCACAAAGACATCAGACTAAGATGTTGATAAAAAAAAACAGAGGCTTAATGTAAATTTCTCTAAGAAAAAATATTAAAAGATAGAGATGACAAGAGCTGTGAAAATATAAATAGTAATTCATACATTTTCGTAATATTAATTTGTATATTTTCCATACTTAGAGTGTTAAGATTATGTTATAAATATACGATTAAAATTTAAAGTTCTTACTTGGTACTTTATTTAAAATAAGAAAAAGACAAAGGTGTCAGAATTTCTTGAAAATATAAAAAAAAAATTATAAAAGTGCTATTTTTCTGCATCTGATACTCTGATAATCTATAAGAAAGTACATAACTTTGCTTTTTATTTGTTTACTAATTTTTATATATTTATAAAACCCCTTCAGAGTATACAAAACTCTTCTTTTACTTGCCACAAATATATAATTTATATGATGTACTATACTTTTTGGCTTTGGCACATCTTTTGGGTCATTTGAATTAACACAATTAGCACGCAAAGCCATCGAACAAGGCTAATTAATGAAGCAAAGTTAATTGACATTTGGGACGGACGTTTTATTTGCATTTAATTTCGATTTCTTTGGAAGCAATGTGTCATAATTAAGTCAGAGGGAACTACTGAAGCAGGTTGGCTTTTCCATACGGCAACTCGTAAATTTTCAGAACCAAAACAGAACCCATGGGCGAGGCACAAGCCACAAGTCTGCCAAGTCAGCTGCACCCAGAAATGCGTGACATTTCGCCCGGACAGCCTTACCAGACACCATCCACGTCGCAGGCTGAAGTCTGAGTTGGAAAACAGCGACAGCAACAGCAACACGGGGACAGGCCCCGAGACAGACAATTACTAATTGAGTTTCCCCCAAAAAAAAAACTCGCATTAATTACACTCTCAGCGGAGGCGGACTTAGTCCAAACCCTTCTCATTAAGGGCCGGGAGTTGTCTTTGGGGATTATGCAATCCTTGGTATCTCTACAACTCTGGCTAAATGTTCAATTTACAAATTAACCAAGGCAAACACTGATTGAGTTCAAAGTTCAATTACAAGACTGACTTGGTGAAATAAACAACAATTGTTGTGAAATATCCCCCGAATCGAAATCAAACAAAAACAAACAATAACAAGGGCAACACGAATTAATTGAAAGTATTTACACAAAAGCTAGCAGGCATTTAATATCTGGGCTAGAAATCGGAAAAATCAAATTGAAACTTGAAGAAGGGGCAGGCATACTCAGTGCTTGAACTCCAAATTGATTGGACCCCAGCGGGTGAGATTGAAAAATCCACAAGCTGTCGAAAGGGTTTCCAACAACTATTGACCTCTGATTAATTAACATGTTGATTGAATATTCAAAATTAGGTTATTAAGTGAAGATTTGAAGTCATTAAAGGGAAAATTATTACTTAAATTATTAGTTGCACTAATGGTTTACTTAGAGAATTCTAGAAGTTAGATAGTAAAATATGAACTTAGAAGTATTTGAAATACTGAATAGGTCTTGAAAAAAGGGTCTTAATATAATGATCTTTATAATATTTGAGTTATAAGAGTAAAAACTATTTAATAATTAATTCTCCTTTCTAATAACTAACTTATAATTATTATGATTTTAATTTATGATTTTTATAATATTTACTTTTGAGAGTTAAAATTATTTTCTTTTAAATTCTGCTTTCTAATAGCACCAATGAGTTACTTGGAGAAACCTACAACTGAGATAATAAAATATTAACTTAAAAGTATTTTAAATACAAATTATGTCTTGCTTAATATGTATTTTTAATGTTAGATAATTTTTGAAATGTTTAACTTTTGAGAGTACAAACTATTTAATAATAAACTTAACTCTTTACTCTGCTCTTCAATAACTAATTTAATAACTATTACCTTAACTATCTTTTTTCTTAATTACCTTCAAAACAATTGTTTAAACATTTCACCAATTATTTCTACATAGCTAAAAGGCATGCCAAAGCTATTACCAATTCCAACTCCGTATATTTCCTAACCAATTAAAGATTGATCAATGAAGCTCACAAAAAAAGAATAATGCCACAAATCCCATTGAAGATTCCAAATAATAATTTCTAAGAAAAAAACAAACCCGATTCCGATCTCTGCTCTCTGCCCGAGGCGTTGCATGGATGATTGTTTGGTCAAAATTGGCCAGATATTGATTGTGCTGGCTTCGGGTTCAAGTTGGGTTTGAGGAGTTACGTTGGCCAAAGTCACGCATATGCCCCTTTTTTTTCGATTGCGATAGAAAACTCTTATTTTTTTCCTAGGGATTACTCAACTTGGTTTCGGGGGAAATATATAGAAAGACGGCGAGTGCTATGCAAATCGGAGTTAGTTTGAACCGAAATTCAATTTGCATTTCGTGATATGTCAGCGGGGCGTTAGAATGTGCTGTTGGAGGTCAGCACGCCCCCTATTTCGTATATTTTTTATATAGTTTTTTTAATAGCATTTGTTAGTTGACACTTTTGGCTTTGGAACTTGACAATTAGCTGAGGAACCTTTCGCTGATGAATGTCAGTTCAGTTCGGTTTTAATTCCTCTTTTAATTGCTTTGTCAAAATGCCAAGACAAACGAATGACTGAGGCAACGAACTTGATTCGAAAACGAGTTGCAGAATCTGCCTTTGCTGTTGTCTTTGCCGATATCTCAGATACATGCATCCTAATTAATAGCATTAACTCACTGTTTGATGCTATTTTAATCGCCGGATCTTAATTGTTGTTAACTAAACCGCTGCTGCTGTTGCATTTGCATAGTCGCTGCTCTTTTGGCACCTGTCCTAACTTATTGAAACATTTTTATTGGCATTTATATATATGTATATATAGCTTAGCATACACATGTTACCCCTTGTCGATGCTGATTTTTTTTACTCTCGGTATCCAGGTCAAGTCGTCGGCTGTCATTTGATGCAAATTATTAGGCAATGTTTTATACCTCACCCCTCTGATCTAGCTCCTCTACCTCCTCCTCTGAGGGGCTTGTTCCGCTACACACAAATTGCGTTTTGCTTTTAGCTTTTTGGCTTAATGTTTAACGCACATGTGGGCGTGGTCCGGCTGCACTAAGGCGTAGCTTTTGATTAGAATTTTGTACGTTGTTTTTAAAGCAAGAAAAGAATAATGCTGGCAAGTTTGCCTTGGAATGGAGAAAAAATATGGAGAAAAATGTGGAGGAAAATTGCATAATATTGCATTTATTTATTAGAATTATTTAATTTGGGTTTAGATAAGTGAATAATAAATACGATTTTTTAACAATATTTTTAAGCAAAGTTACTCTAATTTTAAGAAATATTCTAAGAGTGAAATAAGTTCGTACTTGGAAAAAACCTTTAATTAATAATACAAATATTTTGTATTCATTTATATATATTTTTAATTGACCTTTAAGTAGATTTATCTAATATTTTTAAGGCATTTTTACTGATGTTACTCTAATAATTATAAATATTCTAAATGTAAAATAAGTTCCTTCTTGGGAAAAACTTCTAATTAATAATAAAAATATTTTTCCTTTATTTATACATGTATAACTTATTTTAAATTAATTTCTTAGAAACTTTAGCTTCTATTTTAAACCAGTTTTATTATTTTTTTCTGCTGTAAGTAATCCAATTCAATAAGCAATTAAAGCAGACAATTGTTTCCACTTGACACAATGATTAATTAACTTTCCAACTGGTCTAGAAGCCGGCTTTACTTATAATCAAAACATGTCTCAATGCTTATTGGAATTTATAATTGTTTACAAAAGTGTTCAACATTCTGCAATTTGTTTTTTTTATTTTTGAAATGGCACAATAAATAAATGTATTAATTAAAATACAATTTGCTCCTAAGTTCTTTAAATTCTTCACAAATTACCAAAGATGTTTTTAAAAAAATGTTGTAGCATGAACTTATCGTAACTTAATTGCTATAAAAAATACCATAAGAAACGCAAACACTTTTAGACTGTCAAAAATAAATATTTTCAGCTTTAATTAGTTAGTAACTAGCTTGAACACCCACTTTAATTGCTCAATAAAATTGTAGAACCAAAAGCTAAGAGCTGCATGTGATTAGATAAATTAGCAAAAGTTAGAACGAGTTTTAGGCTCTCAGATAGGCGCAGTTTTGATCCAAGATCCAAGATCCAAGATCCGAGATATATGTTGCAACTCACCAACTATCAACTAGCAACCTGCAACAGCGTCGCTGCCTGCCAAACGACATCAATTAGCGGCGTTTTAAGTGCGTTCCACATTTGGCGTGAAAAACAGCTGAAAAAAAAACAGCAAGAGGAAAATGCGTCGAGAAACGCCTCGAGTCAATCAATTTTCTGAGAGCCTGGCTTGTGTTCAATACACTGAAAAAAAATGTGCTTTACATACTGAAATTAATATAAAAATGTGCCTAAAAATGTAATGAAAAAGAAAACTATATATTTTAGAAGAAAATATTTTCTAGAACGGAGATATATTTTAAGAAGAGAAGAAGTCTGTAAGAGTTATATTAATAGCAATATAAATCATTTTAAAATTTAAAAAAAATTAATAGATAAATAAATGATTATTTTAAGATTTTAAATATATATAATTTTTAACGGTGTACCAACCAAGCAAGGAGCCTCGAAGCCGGCAGTCTAGCTCCAGCTCGGGCCTGGTCAAGATTGCGTGGCCCGATTGAAAGCCATTTGGAAAGGCAGCGGTCGCGTTACGCGCCGGCAACTTACGCAAATTTTGTCTGTCCTCCGTCTGTGCCTCGATCCTCGATCCAAGAGATCTCCCCTTGGGCTCCGACTCCGAGTCTGTGTGTGTGTGTCCAAGCCTCATCAGAGGGAGATACCGAGTACTCGGCGACACACCCTAATCGGGCCAAGACTGCGGTGAGATCTCTGAAAGAGCTGCAAGCTGCGTTTTCCACGGCGTCCGATTCGATGTCTGGAGTTTCTCAGATTTTTTTTTTATTTTTAATTGAAATCTGGCAATGGTCTGGACTGGGAGTGTGTGTCGCTCTGACAACTAGTTTACGCATTTGAAAGTGCTCTGTGCGGTGCTCAGTGCTGGTAATTAAAAACTTGTCGTTCGATTTGATAACTCTGTTTTTTTATGCCGAGTACCCTTTGGCGATTTTATGGCAAGGAGATTTTTAAGAGTGGCTTAAATGATGGGGTTTTAGTCATAAAAGGGGATTGGTTTTTAAATTTTTTTAGGGGGAAATGAGCTGATTTAAAACGATTATCTAGAAATTTGTATATTTTGCGGGGTTTTTTTTGTGTGTTTAATAAGATTAAGTTCTTTGCTTAATTATATTTAGATGCTAGCGAAGCGAATAATAAATGTAAATATATTTCGGGACAATCTGTGCGGTCTTAGCTTTTAAAGTCGGACGAATTTCGTTCAATATTATTTAAATCATTTATTTTCTTAATAGAAAAAACTAAATTGTCCAAAGATTTTTTTTACATATTGGTCCGTTTTGGAATTTTATTTAATTTGTTACTAATTAAATTTAAATATTGTCAAATATGAAAATAAAGGACTTTACTCCTAAGTTTTCTGAATTTTTGTTTACTATTTACTTAAAGTAATAATAATATAAAAATATAATTAAAATATATAAATTAAAAAAATGACAAAAATAAAATGCTTTTCTAAATAAACACAAATAAAAACAATTTAAAAATATAGAAATATTAAAAATTTATTTAGAAGTTTCTTAAAATTGTAATTGTAATTATTTTCTAAACCTACTAATTGTATTAATTATAAAACTTTCAGATCAATTTCAACCCACTAGTTGTATTATTTATATTTCTTATACCCCAATTTCAAATTTAATCCCAATTAAACTTCCCCTAAAAATCCTTTTAATAAGAGCATTTTCAACGTCAGGGAACTCCCCAGCATGATTCCTTTCACATTGCGTTGCCTGAGTGGGTCAACGTGTCGCATACGCAACATTTGTCATGAAAAATGCCCACTCTCCTCCGGCTTCGGTCTCTGGACATGATCATTTGCCGGTAGGAGGAGGATGTGCAGCTGAGTGATTTATGTTTTGCTGACTGTCCCCTCATTCCGCTAACCGATTCACATTCCTGGCCCTGCTGCTAATACAACGTCAGATTTCTAAGTAGCCGATGCCAATTGATACCAGTTTGTTATTAAACCAGTTTAAGCGTAAGACGAAAACCCAAACAAAACGCCCCTCCAGCTAATCCGAAAATATCCCAAAAAATTACAAAAAATTAAAAAATCAAAAAGTGATGAAAAAACACATAAAGTTGCACAACTTTTAGCAGACAGAGAGAGAGAGAGGGGAAGACTGCAACGTGACATCCTGGCAGAAACTTAATATGCAACGCGCTGATTGCGCTTTATGGCCGTTAACTTCTCGAGTGAGGGGAAAACTAACCAAAGGATTTTAATTAAGCGATTCGGCTTATAAAAAAAATCTAATTTCCGTTGCCAAAAAGAGAAAATGTAGGAAAAAACTACAAGGCTGTGATGCAATATCATTCGCAAAAGTGCCACGCAAAAGTTATCAAACAAATCACAGCGAGTCCCAGACTCGCATTGACACAGTTTCAAAAGTAACCGCCCACCGCTTTTCCCTCCTCTTGGCTTTTCCCGTCGCCAGCAGGCAGCAGTGGAAAAGCCACATAAAATTTATAGAGCGAAATGGCCAAAATAGCCAGGCCCAAAAGCGAGGTGCGTGAGTCGTTCAATCAATGCAATTCATTCATTGAGCCCGAAGTGGCCAGCAACACGCAACATTGACGTCCAGCCCGCTGGCCAAGTGCCTTTCAAGTGCCAGAGGTGTGGCTGAAAAAGGGGGAAAGGATTTTTTTAGTTTAGAAATAGGAAAAATATAATAAACAAGAAAGGAAGCTAACTTCGGCACGCCGAAGTTTGTATACCCTTGCAGATTCCAATTGTTTAAATTATAATCTATCCCATTATAATATAATATGAACTACTTTCATATACATACAATTTTTACAGTTTTACATTTTTTCACATTTTTACATGTAAAGTAAAATGTAATTTTTCTCCACGTTTACCGATCGTTTGTATGGCAGCTATATGATATAGAAGTCCGATTTTTATAAAATTAAATCTAAAAATCTGAAACAATATAGAAAGCTCATAGCCGAGAGTTGATCAAGATATGTTAAAAAATAGTGAAGTTATAATTTTTTTTCA
>VNJS01011804.1:0-35692 GCA_008042575.1 Drosophila watanabei | reverse complement strand
CTCTGACCGCCATCCAACGAGGTCGACGCCGGCTCGCGTCCATCTGGTGGGGGGGATTTGGGTGTTAGAGTGCTTATGACAGGCACACATTACCATGCTAATCTGCTGTGAGTTACCGTTGCCTTGACCGATAGCTTCGCCGGCGAGACGCACCAGCGACGCTGTGCCGCTCGAGAGTCCGATGCAGGTGTCCGCATTGCAGGAACTGCCCAGGCCTGCGTGGATAAGTAGAAGAAGAAGAAGGATGAGCAGGAGAAAACATTAAGATGGATTGAATCGGGACTTCACAACAAGCATCGGTCTTTGGCGGATTTGACGGCCAATCAGACGAGACGAGTCGTCCCCCGGCCTTGCTGGCAAAAATTAATGCTGCTGTCAGCGGTTTAGCCGGATCAGCCGGGCAAAAAGCGCAGCATCACCCAGGTGAGGCTATAGCTCTACCTCTACCTCTATCTATAGCTCTAGCTCTTGGCTCTATGGCTCCTCCGCCAGTCGAAGATGCCACATGCCAAGTGGTCAAGGCACTGACAATGACACTGCAACTGGCAATGGCTTTGCAAAAATTAGCAAGTATTTTGGGCGCTTACCAAGTTGGTTTTTGTTAGGACTTTAAGAAAGGAAGTTGGACTATGTTTGGAATGGAGTTTAAAAAAATATATGCACCACTTTATAGTAATAAAAATAACATAAATTAAGTGAAATTTTTCGTATATTATCTTCGAAATATTGATATTATCAAACAAAATCCACAAATCTTCGAATTGAATTAGTATTACAAAAACAAATAGTAAAAGAAGCATTCATTAAAAACTACAACTTTCTTTTTTTAAGTGCAACTGATTTGGCTCGTAAAATTTTAGTTGAAATTTAAAGTCATTAATCACTCAGTTCTGAGTGAATAGATTTTTCACAGCTTAGCAATAATAATTATTTATTATAATAACAAATACTCTTAAGACTTTAATTACTTCTTTTCTGTTAAGACTGAATAATAAAGCAAGATAAGAAGCTCAATTCGGAAACCGAAAATATCGATCATAACTAATAAAAAAATTGACTCCTTCACTGCGTTGCAGGCTTCTGACTAAAATTTAATCACCTTATAATCGATTTGGATACAAAAATCGATTTTAAATCGATTACTTTTAAATGTCACAGCCTTAACAAAAACTGTAATACCTAATAAATAAATATGAAACCTTGTTTCACCAATTTTCACCCAGTGCATGTAACTCACCGGTCGTGTGGAAGGTATCTCCGTCGTGATGTCGCGTCAGATTGACAAGCTGACCGCTGGTCTGCTGCAGTTCCTCCAGCAGCAGGCTGGCGGGGACCAGCGGATCCTCGCCGGCATCTTGATCTGGGACTTGGCGATGGCCCTGATAGAGGTTGCTCCTCACCCGCGAATGGGCGGGCGTGGCGCGATAACCAAGTAGCAGGAGGAGGAGGAGCTGGTGGAGCAGCGGTAAGGATTGGAGCTGCATCTTAACAGCAACATAGCTGGGAGCCAAACGCACTCTCAGGGGGATTCTCCGGTGCAGCTGCTGGCACTGCAAAGATATCGAAGAGTGCAAAAAAACACACCACTAATTAATTACAAAGAAATCCAAAATCGTAGCTCGCAGCTGGTGACATTCTTTGGGTCTCGCACTTAATGAGGCAGAAATTGTTTCGTCCGTTTTTGCGGGAAATGGAGCACCATGTACATCCAGTTGGTGTTTGGCTTAAAGCTAGTCACCTTGCCGACTATGTACTAGTTTGTAGCCAGGGGCTAACGGACAGCATTTAAACAAATGTTGCAATTAAAACTTGTTCTTCCACGGCGGCGGCATGGCAAAGTGTATACTTATAGAGGTGTAGAGGTGGCATTATGCTGTTATGCCAGTGCTGCACTGGATCAAGTGCGTTGCAGCAGTGGGAACAGAGCTTCTTCTATTGCTGCTGCTGCGTTTACCGTTATTAAAAGCCGCTGCAAGTCGGAGAGTTTAGAACAACCCCAGCCCCGTTTATACCGCTAATCAGTTGCACTTTAGCAGCTGCTTTCGGCCAGGCCAATTTACATAAATATTTCACACAAAAACGACACAAACACACAGCACACACAGCTCACAGCGAGTGGAAAGAGTTATTGGGGACTCCTAACTGTTCATATCGCCGAGTTCTACTGATCTGGCAAGTGTGCGTATATCTGGTTCTCTATGTTATTTTATTTTATTTTTTTGGAGCTTGGGCTCTTCAAAAGAAGAACAAAAGCCAGGGGAAGGGAGGGCATTCACATAATGTTCAGCGCGCGAATGAATGAGTGGAGAAGAAAGCGATAAAAAGCAACAGTTGCGGCCTAATTTGAAAGTAAAATTTCTTTACAAAACGCAGCAGCAGCAGCAGCAGCAACGGCCGCAGCAGTAGAACACGACAATAACAACGGCAAAAACAAGCTGAAGCCCAAGTTCGGTTCCCCAGTCTTTTGATTGACCAGTCACCATAATCACCTTCCATCTACACACTGGCTAAGCTTTGGCCTGAGCTCCATCTATCACTCAAGGTGCTGTACAGTTATGGCATTTAAAAATATAAAATACAATATCATTTCTATTATTTCTCTTTCTTTTCGATTTGTTTACGACTTTGCCTCAGTTTTAGCTTTAGTTTTCGGTCATCGGTTTTCGGTTTTATCACTCTTTTTTCCAGTCTGCATTTTCGAAACGAATTTAATGGCAGTAATGACCTGCTTTTTTTTCTTTTTTTGTTTATTTCGTTTTCCAGCTGCGACATCAGGAGCAAAGTTGCGACTGAAACTGATGCGATTTTGATGATGCTGGGAAAATCAAGAAGAAAAAAAATAATACGGAAAAAGGCGGAAAAGAGCCAACTGTGAGTTCTGAGATCTATTTTGCAGTTTGCCGTTTGCCGTTTGCCGTTTGCAGTTTGCAGTTGGAATCTCCGTGGGGCACTAAGCCCGGGTCTTGACTCTTGCGCACTCGACTAAACTCAATTAACAGGTAATTGAACCCAACTGCATAAATTAGAGCCATATTCCATCTGTTTCAGACCATCTCCCATCGCCCATCTCCATTGCAGCCGCCGCCGTGTACGCGATCATTAATTATTGGCCAACACGAAAGAGCGTGTGCGCATTGTTCTAAGTCTGTGCATAAATTTAACCATAATAAACATCAACAAGTGCAGGCCGGGGAACACGGCTCGACGCCGGACATACCCCCTTCGGATATTCTGGATGTGATCAGCGGAGCGTTAATATGTTAACTTCAAAAACTGAACACTGTTATTGGGTGTAACTATGGTTTTTTTACATGATCATTGGGGGAGGGAAAGTGGTTTGAGAAATATATTTAACATTTTTGGAACTTCCTTATTATTCCTTGGTTTATTTAAAAAAAAATGATCTAGAATATTGTAGGACTGTATTAGAGGAATTGGTAAATCTTCCTACCAGGCTTTAATTAAAATGAAAAAATGCTAAGCTTTCTGGACTGGAACTTATCTTCATATTCTATTATATTTTTATATTATATTTATATTTCCTGTAGGTTTATAGAAATAATTTTGTATTGTTTACCCTGGAACAGTAAGAATTTTAATAATAAGATTAATAAGATCTTACCCTATCACCTAATTTTATTTTACGGTAACTTTTAAGAACAGTTTAGAGCATTTTAGAACAGTTGTTAATGAGCTAGAGGTAAAAGTATCAGTAAGAGTTCAATCAATAAAATGGAGAAAATTAACAAAAAATATTTACAAACTATATCGATTTTAATCTTAATTTTACTTTTTGAAATTTCATAAATAGAATACTGAAAAACCCCGAAATAAATGCCTTGTAGAATGTTTTATTTTATTTATTAAATATTAAGTGACACCTTGTTCTAAACAACCTTTGAATTTTTGCCAGTATTTTTAGAACGTTTACAATAGTTTTTTTTTATGATGAACGTATCAGGAAATTATTGACCAATAAGTAAGATTTGGTAAAAAATATCGGAAATATTTGACAACTTTATCGGTTTTTCATTTAACTACATTTTTTGGGTACTTTTTAAGCTTTGGAAGAAACTTTGGAACTTTAAACCCACCTTGCTCTAGTTGATCATGCCCCAAAATACATAAAAATTACACTGTAAAGGGTGTGGAAATTACCACAACGCATTCTAACCTGGCCATGGCGATTCACATGAACATGCACCAACTATGGCTATGACTATGGCTATGACTATGAGTATGGTTATGGAGTTGGCTGCATCTCTGGGCTCCAGCAATTGGGGGGCCATTGTCTGGCACCCGGGAGCCACCAGTCCGCTATACACTTCCGAGTGCACCCGACGTCACACTCGGCGTACTTTTAACACTTAGAACACGCCACATGCGGCAAGAGCAGAATCAGAAGCAGCATCGCACATCCCAGCCCATCCTCGATCCCTCTTTGCACCCCATCCCCGCATAATAACAAATTTCAAATTTATTCCGCTGTTAGTTTTATTACTCGTATTTTGTGTTAGCGGCTGTTCCGCCGGCTTCCCTTTACCCAAGCTGGTCGTGTCCATTGTGTGGCCAGAGGAGCGCATCATTTGCTCCGCCGCCTTAATGTGCTTTAATGTGTACTTGTGCTCGGCCGCTCTGGACTTAGGGCCAGCAACGGTTTCGGCCAAAAGTTGTTAAGACCGACATTACGGCAGAGCAATGCCCGCTTGTATATATATTTTTAGTTTTTTACTTTCTCCCAAAAAAAATAGCAGAAGATTTTCAATTTGGTTTTTGGGGTGCCAAGAGTGCGAGTGCGAGTGCCCAGTGACCTAAACACAATTGGCAATGGTCTGATAAGCCCAAAAGCCAAGGGCAAAACCAAAGCTAGAGCCTTTTCTCTTGGCACAGACCAGAAAGCCAGCTTAAATTGAAATTTAAATTAAAATTTAAATAATTTTACTCACAGCAGAGCCCGGTGGGGGAGATGCACTGCAAACACTCGTAAATTAACACCTCTTGGCCGTTAATTTGCTTTTTGCCAAGGACTGCCTTGCTTCACACACAAACTTGGTCGCTTTTCTTTTCTTTTCGTAGCTTTTCTTTTATTTCTTTATTTATTTTCCGTGGGCTTAACTTCACTTTGCATCTTTCACACACATTTCTTTGGCATTTTCTGCACGTTTTTTATCATTTCTGGCCACATTTTTGAAACATCTCGTGCCACAGCACAGCAACAATAACACTAAACAACATTTGAGACCGCTAACTGTTATTGTTTTCCAGCCAAGTTTAGTTTCTTTGTTTTTTCGAAGAAAGCGAAGTCAGTCGGCGGCTTTTCTTTGGGCTTTTCTCGGGGGTTTACCGCTGATACGTCTATCAAGGTCGCCGTCGTTGGAGCGACTGAAGTCGCAGCGCTGAAGAAACCGCAATGCCGCAGAAGAAAAGCTTCGCAGAGAGTGGCCCCAGTCTAGGTTTGCTCTTAAACGAGTTTCGGATTCGGATTTTCTTTTCTCCCCCGAGTTACGCTCTTATATCTCGAAAGTATAAGTTCGGGTTTGTCTCTGTTTTGACAAATTATGTTGGCCATAGTTGTGTTGTGATGTGTGAAGGCGAAGATATCTCCAACTGCAGACTAATTAACAGAGACATCAAAGTGAGGGGGAGACCCAAGACTGAAGACTGAAGACTGAAGACTAAAGACTGGTTCTGCGTAGAAATGAAGCAGAAAACTGCACTGCACGCTCCAATTTGATAAAAGCCTTTCGTCTCTCCATCATTTGTCATTGGTTCTGGCACAATTTTTATGACAATTTACTGGCCTTAGATGCGCCGGATGAGATCCGGAGAACAAGTGAAATCTCGACTCGAAATTACACGCTGCCGGATTGCACACTGCAATCTGTTTTTGACATAAGCGAGTTATAACATATATAGTCATAGAGCCAAAAAGACAATTACCACAAACTGGTTTCAATTAAAAACAGTTAAGCAGCTGCCAGGCCTACAAAAAAAGATATAGAAATGTATATAGAGAGAAATATTGGCATCTCCTGCGTACGTGCCCAGTTGGAGACGGAGCTGCAGTCTCCTCTCCTGGCTCCGGGCCGCGTCTTCATTCCCATCTCGCCGTCGTCCGGAGTCGTCTGGGCAATAATTATACTTTAGTTGGCGACGCCGCTGCAACTATTTGTTGCATTTACAGTTTTGGTTTCTTCTCGTTGCCGCCCGTCATTTAGAAAGTTTTGATATCGTAGATATCCAATCTAATGGATATACCAAGACCCATTCCCCACATTATCGACTCTATATACAGTTCTGGAAAATGGGCCTTCAATCGGTTTATTTGTGCTTTTATGACGGCTAGCCGTCGATCGTCTCGCATCTGCATTTTATGACGCTCAATGCGGGAATTTGTTTCTCCGAGATTGGGATCTTTAGTTGCCACAAATGCTCCTCCTTATGGCTCTTATCTTTTTGGACGGTATAAATTTGTGGCTGAATGCGTTACCTACACACAATTACCCGCGTATCTGTTTGCCATTTGGCCATGCATGATCCATAAATCTTTAACTGTAAAACGGAGCCAGCTCCAGGTCCAGATCCCGGTTCGAGGCTAAGCGTCCACATCTGCCCGTGTCCATGTCCATGGACACATCCACATCCATGTCCATGTCCAAGTCGGGCTCCAACTTATGCAAACTTTGGGCACACGTCGCTGGTAGGCCGGAGGCAGCGGTGAGTCGTCTGATCTGCGCCTGCTGCCGCGGCTGCTGCTGGAAAACAGGAAAACCAGTTCATGTCTAGCATAAGCACACTGGAAAAAGAGTTCTAGCTGTGAAATCTTGATTGAAATTGAGCATTAAATATAAAAATCCTTTGAATTTACTTTTACCATCACTAATTCCCTAGTTATCGATAAAAGGAAGTACCATCCCAAACGAGTGGCAGCAAATGGAGCTAGGAAAAAATCGAATCGAAGCATATATATTTCTAGCATTCGACCCTATTTTTCTCAGCTAAGGATAACCCGGGTTCAACTTTATAATCTTTCTTAGGAAAAAATTATAAATGCATAAATTACCATTACTAATTACAGAGGAATCGATAGAATGGATAGCAGGAAGTGTGATCGCTAATTACTAAAAAGAAATCAAAGAGCGCGTTACAACATAAAATAATTATTAGAAGATGCTTAAAACTCTCTGAACCCATTTTCTCTCGGTGTCTTATAGGAATCGAAGTGCTCCTCTTGCCAGAGATCCCCCTCCTCCTATACTCAACCTAATCTCCAGCTAGTTATTGATACGCTCCCGGCGGAGTGAGGTGCGCAGGTGAGGCCTCCGGCTCTGAAGCTAAACAAACTTGCAATTGTATTCATAAATAACGATTGAGAAATGTGTTCTTGTATTATTTTTTTATCCCAGTCTCAAGACCAGGTCCTGGTCTGCGGTCGCGCACTTATTACCAATTGCTTCTGCAATAAACATGAAAATGCGCTCATCGAACTTGGTCCACATTGGAAGGCGACTCCATAACGGTTAATGGAGGATGCGAGTTGGCTTTGGTAATTATTTGAAGTGCGCTAGAATATAGAAGAAATTTAAAGAAATCTGGTGAGAATTGCCAGCTATATACAGCTTAATATTCCGACCATGTTAAGGCTGTTACCGTGAAGATGGAATAATTAAAATGTAAGCCCGAGGAGGCCTATGCTAAGCGAGTGGCGGTTAGACCACAAGTTTTTTAATATCTCTCTTAAGTGCTCTTGATGATGCAGAAGTCAGCAATGAAAAGCTAAATGGTTGAGTTGTAAACTAAAACGGTTTTAAAAGTACTTTTATTTGTGAGTTTATTTGAGCGTATAATCAAGGTAAAACGAATTTGTATACAGTTACAACTTATGGTTTTTAAGATAAGAAGCAAATGTCCCTTTAAAAATATAGTTAATCGATATTAAATTCTGCTCTTAATAGATTTGTAATCGCTAATAAAGCGATTTTATTTCTCCACTAAAGTTAATATGAATATAAAGCTATCCTGGATAAACCTGACTACTCTTTTATTAATACTTAAAACCTCAAGGTGTGAATTGGCTGCAATGAAGCTTAGCGCACCGATAATTGTTATTACTTTCTTGGCCCGAATGGGTTAATAAAAGTCCTGGCAGGAGCTAGAATCATTAAAGAAGAACCCCATCGCGTGTGGGTTTTGCGGGATATATGTATGGATTTGATGACCAAGTGGCATATGACAGCTCCATGGGGTTGCGTGTGTGCGTCTCCATTACCCTTAGGCTTCGGCATGTCTCTGATTGACAGGCAACAAGCCAAATGCATTTCAATTAAACGCTAACCGCTACGAATATTTCCATTTCTGGGTCTGGTCTCTGGTCAGGTGTGTGTTGTGCTACGTTTTCGTGACCGAAGAGCGGCCGAGGAAAAGCCAATCCGAAGCGAACCCAAACCCGTAGGAGAACAATTCCAGAACAGCGGTCAACTCATCAGTATGCTGTATAAATTAGAGCATCAAACGGCGCTTTGCCAACTCGGAACTGGTCTATACTGTTACAGCTGCACTATCTGGTATCTGTGGAAGCCACCAAGCCAAGAATTCAACTATTCAACTGTGCATGAGGATGAGGCTGGAGCTGGAGTTGGAGCTGAAGCTGAAGCTTAGACCGAGGTGGTGGCAATGCCTCTGGCCTGGCCTGCAATGGGAGTTCAATGACGAGACTTGTGCACACATATTGTTGCGAAATTGATATCAATTTGTTTTAATAGCGGGCCCATTATGGTTGCCATTATATGGTTAGTCCGTGGGTTATAATAAAACACACTGTATTACAAATATTACGAGCGACGCGCGCGCCGGGCTATTGACTCCTCCTGCTCTCTCTCTGTCTCTAATCCCAGATTGATTCCAATGGCCTTGCTAAACGGTCTCTGTGGTGCAAGGCATTAGCATAACACGGAGGCGGATGTCCAGGCCAGACACCAGGAGCTGGAGCTGGAGCAGAACCAGTACCAGCATCCTCCTCGTGACGGAAAGTGTGCTGGTGAAATTTGAATAAAAAACTGGATTTATGCTCTCCGAGGTTCAGTTATATCGATGTCTCTGATCCTGATTAAGACATAACTGATGTGTTTTTCTGATTTATTTCACATGCCGTGTAAGTGAGTAGCCACAGGAAGTTTATGACCAAGTTGATTGAACCTCCCGAACCCATGGCGGATTTTTGTGGCTCCAAGTGGAGAGCTCACTTTGCGATGATCATGTTTTGCTATACGCTTCAAAAACTGTGAATAAACAGGGGCCGGGGCAGCATTTATGCGATATATTATTCATTGTTCTTAATGATGCTGATGATCTAATGGAGCCACCGAGTCACGCGAAGCTCCAGCGGGTTCAACGAACGCCCTGGTGGGAGGTGAGTCCCGTATATATCATATCATTCGATGGTTATTATTCCCAATCAATCAATGCAGTGCGATTTTTAGCACGTGTTCCGCAGTCTCGTTGCAATTTAAGGTAATCAACTTCGTGGGCGTGTCCTCTGGCAAAACAATTGTCTGTAAACATGGTAATTAGAAGACCTCCAACCTCGAGGGTAATCTGCATATGGTTAGCTAGTTACCTAGTTCTTGTATAAAAGGAGCTGCCCACCCATTGGTCACACAGTTAAAGCACTTCACCATGGCAGACGCGGGCTATCAATCAAATCTGGACATTATGCGCCACTTCCTGGACGAATTCCGTTCGGTGCTCCGGCAGGAGACCCCAGGCCGCATCCCACGCCTGGCACTTAACTACAATCGCGCCTCCCTGAGGTGGGTAAGTACTGTTGCCGGCTCATCCATCACTAATCTTTGGGCCTCTCCCCAGCCTGCTGTGCCAGTATCCCAACAAGAAGTTGGCCCAGTTGACGCTGTACCGAGGGATTAACTGGTTCATCATGTGCAACGTGATGCTGGCCTTCTGGACCATGGTCGTGGCTCTGCCGGAGTCCAAGAACGTGATTGATATGGGCGACGATCTGGTGTGGCTATCGGGGGTGAGTTAAGGTTTATTTTCTTAGAAAGAAAATGAATTAATAGTCAAAAATTCTTGAAACAGATGGGCCTTGTCTTCACCAAGATCTTCTATATGCATCTTCGTTGCAACGACATCGATGAGATCATCTGGGACTTTGACTACTATAATCGGGAGCTGAGACCCTATCACATGGACGAGGAGGTCCTCGGCTGGCAGCGGCTCTGCTACCTGGCCGAGACGAGCCTGTACATTAACTGCTTCTTTCTGGTGAACTTCTTCAGTGCCGCTGTATTCCTGCAGCCGCTGATCAGCCAGGACAAGCTGCCCTTTCATGTCATTTGGCCCTTTCAATGGCATCGCGCCGATCTGCATCCCACGATGTTCTGGATCCTGTACATCTGGCTCAGCTGCACTTCGCAGCACAACCTGATGAGCATCCTGCACGTGGACATGGTGGGCATAACCACGTTCCTCCAGACGGCCCTCAATCTCAAGCTGCTCTGCATCGAGATGAGAAGGCTGGGAGAGATGCAGAGGGTCAGCGATGCCCGCTTCCATGAGGAGTTCTGTCGCGTGGTGAGGTTCCATCAGCACATCATCAGGTAAGAGTGGGTAATGGAATTTCAGGCTTAGATTAGCGACTTTTATATTTTTCAGCCTTGTTCAAAGGGCTAATAAGGCCTTCAATGGCACCTTTATTGCTCAGATGATAGCCAGCTTCTCCTTGATCTCTATATCCACCTTTGAGACCATAGCGGCTGCCTCGGTGGATCCCAAGATGGCAGCCAAGTTTGTGCTGTTGGCCATGGTGGCCTTTATACAATTGTCAACGTGGTGCATCTCTGGCACTTTGGTTTACACTCAGGTGGGATTTTAGCTTTAAAAAACTATACTTTTATATACTCCTTATATTTAACAGTCCCTGGAGGTGGCTCAGGCCGCCTTTGAGATCAAGGATTGGCACACCAAGTCACCGGAAATCCAAAGGGACATCTCCTTTGTGATTATGCGTGCCCAGAAGCCTCTCATGTACGTGGCCGAGCCCTTTGTGCCCTTTACCCTGGGAACCTATATGATTGTGAGTATATATGTTATTCCTTATAATATATAATATATATAATCTCCCGCAGGTCCTCAAACAATGCTATCGCCTGCTGGCCCTGCTGCGAGAATCCATGTAGTTTTTTTGTTCAAGTTTATGACTTCTGAAAATAAAAGTTAAACCTTTTTCTGGGCACTTGCATTTGCATTTGCATGGCTCGTTTGGGTTGAAGCCGCCGCGCCCAGTGACACCACTCCGAGCATCCAACAATGGAGGCGGACCACGCACACCCAGCGGCGACAGGTGCAACCCTCTCTCGGCAGCAAATCGCGGAGGAGGCGGTGGCCGGTCGGTGGGTCGTTAGCCAGCCTCGAACTTATTCAGTCGTGACACGCATTGTCATGATCTGACCCAACGCCGGACGGTGGGCGATCGTTTAGTATTTAACATTAAAACATTCCGAGTTGTGGCTACTTGGGGACACCTAAAGCTGCAGCTGCTGCTGCTGCTGCTGCTGCTGCTGATCCGTGCCCTTCACAAGTGGGAAAGTCGCCCATGTCCATGAAACGTTGACCGGTAGAAATGTCATTATGTGCTCCATGTGCACATTCGGCCAGAACGAAAGCTCCAGCACACACATACGCCCAAACAACACACCCAATTCTGGGCAGAGAGTGGGTGTGCACTGGGAGAAATTTAAGAGATCTATATCTAATTATGTTTATATCACTTGAAAACATTTCTTAACAAAAGCAGAAATAATTTTGATAGAATTCTGACCTAGATAACATTTAATTTGGAAAACCCCCCAAAGGTAATTATTGGTTCCAATGCACCAATTATATTTCTGCTTAAAACTGGACTTTCAGTACTATTCAGATTATTGTAATTACTATATAGCAACATATTACTAAAATTTTCTCTGCACCCATTGACTCCCCAATTGAAGAATTGAAGGGTGGGGATTGGGTGGTTGGTCGCTCCTCTCTACTCTTTTTTTTGGGTTGTGGGGTGGCCTGGTGGGCTTTTGTCAACTCCGGTCTGCTCGCCGCACTGATTAACATTTGAATGGCAATCCAGGTACGAGCATTTAGAACATTGTGTGTCCATGGCTCTTTGTTGCTGTCTCCACATCTAATTAAATCCCCTTCGTTTCGGCCATTGTTGCCATGGAGTTGGAGTCGTGCCCCTCGCCCCCGCCCATGGTAATCGCAATGGCAATCGCGATGGATGGTAAACTATATAGTAATGGTAATGGTAATCGTAATGGGCCAACCACCGATCCGAGTGCAGACCCGCGGCGGAGTTTCGTTCTCGAATTCAGTTTGTCGCGCATTATTCTAACGATCGGTCGGGTTTGGTCCCCCCAGAAATAAAGTAAATCTTGAGCATATATTAGTTCGATCTGTTCTTGTTAATAATTTATTTAAAGAGCATATCCTGGTGGTGAATAAACGGTATTTAAATAAATTAGAATTTTATAAAGAGTGTCCTGGCAAAAAAATATTTTACAAGGAAGTGCTTAAGATTCTAAGAAGAGTTTGTGAGAACTTTCAGTGATCCTTTATAAGGAAGAAAGTGATACAGGACTTTTCAGTGTTGTAAAAATAGTCCAAGGATAACTAAGGACATTATAGCAATGTATTTTATTAAGAAAACAATAATCAGTGTTTAGCCTTTGAATAAAAAAGTTTAACTTGAATTAAAAGTGATCAAGGATGTGCATAGAAAAATGTATTTACCTAAAAAGATAATAAATCGGATCACATTTATTAATGAGAATCATTATTCATGAATATTTCTTACAGGATTTTCAAGGTCCTTTTATTCTGCTTTAAAGATCAACATAATCCTATTAAAAGAGAGATCCTGATCAGTAATAAATATTCAAAGTATATATTCGCCCATCCTCCCACCAAATTTCACCATTCTAGAAAGACTTTCATTATTAAAACGCGACACTTTCCACCAAGTACAGCCACCACCTCTCGCTGAGGTCAATAGCTAACACTTTTCCGAAAAAAAAAGATAGCTCTGTTCTGGCTTTTGTGCTGCGCGGAGAGCATAAAGACCAGAGTGGACAATAAGCCGGAAGCGACATCCGGAGTTGCGGATCGATATGAGTCGCATAGCGACACGTAGCGCGGCTAGATTTTAGTTTAATGATCCAAATTCACGTTACGCATTGTGCACATTATGGCGGCAGAAAGGCTGAAAAATATAGTTAACTATTCATGTGATTTTCCCCCGAAAGGGGAAAACTCAACCTATTGAGGTCGCATATTTCATGTCATTTTGTCAGCCAATGAACTAATTAGATCATGTCGGATAAACCGACTAACCACCACGAATTCTAAACTCTGATTCCAGCTAAAAGTCACGCAGTTACTGGAAAAGCCACCAGGTTGTGGCTAATAATGCCGCGATCAAGCTAGGAATTACCCAGAGTTCTCTTCAAAAGAAAAACCCATAGAAGATCGATGATAATGAGATCTAAAAGGGATTTACACGTGCTACTGACGGCCCTGGTGGTCGGTCTTTGTCTCAACGAAATACAGGGTAAGTTGAAGGGGTTACTGATGGGTTAATTAATTTTTTAATTATAAATTATATGTAAATAAAAATGTTTGTAAAGGTTTACAAAATTTCTTACAAAATAAAAGCAGTTTAAAGTGTTTACACAAATAACAAAGCTAATGTTGAGCACGATCTGTTATCGTTGACACACTAGAGATGGGAAAATACCTGTATTAATCGATTTCAAATCGATTTTTGCTTCAGAAACATAGAAAACTTTAATTCTTTTAAATTTCTATGAAATTTAGGACTACTTTTTCCCTAGAGAATATATAAAATCAATTTTAAAATATTTAATTAAAAACTATTTTAATAAAAAAAACAGTTCTCTAGAGAATATAATATAATATATACAAATAATTTTTTAATTGCATTTTTGAGGAAGTGTTCCCCTATAAAATTTAGCAAATATTTCCTCCCTCCTCAGGTCAAACCACCTGCAAGAATGGCCTCGGCCGAGTGCTCTATGAAAGATTGCCCAACCAGCAGCTCCAGGGCTACGACGACGATGTGGTGCGGGACACGGCGCCACCGTTTCGGGTGCTGGAAAAGTGTCAGGACCTGTGCCTGCGCGATCGAACTGGCTCCAATAACCTGGTGCGCACCTGCACCAGCTTCGACTTTCAGCCTGGCAGCCGCATCACCTCCTTTGGCGGCAACTCCGAGTACGAGGAGTCGCTGTGCTACCTCACCTCGGAGCAGGCGGGACCGGAGGGCATTGGCAGCCTGATGCTGGTGCCCAACAGTGTGCACTTCAATGAGATATGTTTGACCTGTAAGGGGAGCTTAAAACCCATTACGAACTTCTTAATACATCTCCTCCCATCCCCATAGCTAGTAGACCGGAGCGGGAGTGTCCCAGCAGAAGGTATGTGTTCGAGCGGCATCCCCGCAAGAAACTGAAGCTGCCCATTAGCGATATCAAGGAGATCACGGCTGCCAATCGTTCCGATTGCGAGGACAAGTGCCTGAATGAGTTCTCCTTTGTGTGTCGGTCGGCCAACTTTGACTCCACCATGAGATCTTGCACTCTGAGCAGATTCACACGACGCACTCACCCCGAGCTGATGGAGGATGATCCGAACTCTGATTACCTGGAGAACACCTGTCTGAATGGTAAGTGATGGCAGACCACACCAAGTGCCATAATTCACTCCATGGACCCCATTGATTAGCCGAGCGGCGCTGCGATGGACTGGCCGTGTTCGTCAAGGAGGAGAACAAGCGCCTGGGTGGCCCCTTCGAGGTGGACATCTTCAACAACATGACGCTGGAGGAGTGCCAGACCATGTGCCTGCGGGCCGAGAAGTAAGCCATCTTGTGTGATCTTCTGCCTTAATAGCTCTATTTGGCTAATTGCACACACATTACAGATACTTCTGCCGCTCGGTGGAGTTCGACGACCAGAGCAAACAGTGCATCCTCTCCGAGGAGGACTCCATCTCGCAGAAGGATGACATTAGCATCAGCTCCAGTCCCACACACCATTTCTACGATCTCGTGTGCCTCGATAATCGTAAGTGGCTACTGTAAACACTCCCCTCTCTCTCTGTCTGTGTGTGAGCTGAGGAAAAGTCAACCGCGACAACAAGATTATATGTGGTATTATGGTGTACCATATAGCCCATCACAACGGTTGGCTCCGTTGCTAGTTGCTAGTAGCTAGTAGCTACCTCGTAGCACTTCCACGTCTCTGTTATATATGCTGTATTCCCGTTGCAGAACGAGCCAACGATTATCCCGATAACTCAGTCACCTCGCACCTCTTCTCGAGCGGCCGGCGGCCAGATACAGCATTCCAGCGGTACCGCAACTCCCGGCTAGGCGGCGAGTTCCATTCGGAGATCACGGGACGTTCACTGTCCGAGTGCTTGGACGAGTGTCTGCGGCAGACGAGCTTCCAGTGCAGGTGCGTTTTAGCCGTTTTGCCGTTGCAATTTCTTGTTTTGATACCCTAACGGCAGGTATTTTTGAGGGATATTTTGAAAGAAAGAAGAAAGATTGGTATGTTCTTTCTTTATTTAAGCTATTTTTTTCCAATGGAAATTGGACATAACGAAGGTTTTAGTGATTCTTTAAATGTTTTTGCTTAACCAGATTCCTATAAATTTAACTAACTATGCTTTTTATGTTTATTTCATTATAAAACTTACTCTGATATGATAAAGTATCTTTTTTAAGACGAATTTCTTAAAGTGAAGTTAAAAGTTATGGCATAATTTCAGTCCCAGGCTTAAAAAAAGGGATGGAGTCATTTCCGATCCTATAAATTATATATAAAGAAAGAAACTGCAAATATATATAATCATAACATTCCCATAGCTTTAGGGTATTCCCACCTTCGTTTTCAAGAACCAAAGTCACCTTTCTTCTCGTTCTCCTACTGCCTCACTAACCCATCCACTCCACACCACTGCATCTCCACTCTGGATCTCCACTTCACTCTGGACGCTCGTCTCCATCTCCGCTGTGGATCTCCACTCCAAACTAAATCCTCTGCCTCCTCGCAAATTACAGGTCTGCCGTGTACAGCGATCGCTTTCGTACTTGTCGCCTGAGTCGGTACAATCAAAAGGACGGCATGCGCATTATATACGATGCTGATTATGATTACTACGAGAATCTAATGTGTAAGTGCTTAGAGGAGGTGCTAATGGCGGGCGAGTGATCGTAGCTAACCGTTCTTCTCCTGCGCTTCCTTCCTTCATTTCCAGTGAATGTGGTGGGCGGAGGCGCCGACGGCGACTCCAGTGGCGGGCATGGGCACAGTGGCAGTGGCGGCGGCGGCGATGGCAAGCGACCCGGGGATCAGTCGGGCAGCAACTGGAGACAGCCTAATAAGCACGACGATCGTTACGGGTCAGGCGGATCAACTGTCGGCGGAGGCGGGGTTGGCTCGCATGGCGGGACTGGTTCTGGCGGCTCCAGATTGCCCGGGGGAGGCGAGGGCGTGGACTATGGCAGGCCATACGATCGTTATCCAGACTATGCGGGCAACGAATATGGTAGATATAGTCGCTATAACTTATGGCCACTAAATATACGTTTATGGCATTATTACCCAGCAGATCGGTATCCTTATGGAGGCGGCGGCAGTGACCGCGATCGGGATCGTTATCCCCCGGATCGTTATGGCTCCCGCTATCCCGACGCCATGGGACCCTATGGCCGACCCTATGATCGTTACCCAGATGACTATGGTGAGTTTTTGATCAATTTTAAACCTTTAAAACCATTAATGTCACCGGGAACCTGTGCAAGATCACCGCCTCTTACTGACAACTAATCCTTCTAACCAATCCACTAACCCCACGCCAGATCGCTACCCTACGGCGGGTGGTGCCAACGGCGATAGGGATCGCGACCGAGAGCGGGATCGCGAGCGGTATCCCGGCCCCCTGGCCGACAGAGATCGCTATCCAGGCGACAGAGATAGGGAACGCTATCCGGATCGGTATCCCCCTGATCGCTATGCGGACAGATATGGCGATCGTCGCTATCCGGATCGCGATAGGGATCGTGAGAGACTGCCCTATCGTCCACTGCCCTATCCAGGAATCAATGACAACAGCCTGCCCAGCGATCTGCCCCACACGCGACCCTATCCCACCGATGACGATGCTCCCTTCCGGCCCTATGGCTATGGAGGCGGACGCTATGGCGAGAACAGATACGAAGGTCGCTATCCTCCACCCAGATTTCCGCCTGGACGAGAGCGAGATCCTGTGGGAGGCTATACGGGCAGAGATGCGCCGGACAGCATTTTCCCGGACAGACGCTACCGACCCTCGTCCATGGATTCACCGAGATATCCCTACTTGCCGGACTCCCGGGGACCGCCGGGCCGGTACGATGATATAGTCCACAGTGCCAGGAGGCCAGAGCCGGACTCGGCCAAGCGATATCCGCCTGCTCCCATTGCGCCCACGGGCAGCGCCAGCAAGTATGCCTCCACGCCGAATCGGTTTCCGGTAGGTAGCGATCGGTATCCCATTGACATCTACAAGTACGGCAATCGGCCGGGACCCAATGACCTTGGAGGCCGACGACCTGGTAAGTACTATGGGACTAACCAACTACCAAAACGTAACTCGTAACTCTAGGAGAGATGAGGAGCTAAGAGAGAGGGATAATAATTGATTCCCCTTTAGGTCTGGAGCGTCCTCCGCCTCCCTTCTACGACTACGACTATGAGGAGCGGTATGGCGACAGGTATGGACCCTACGACAGGGAGTACGATGGTCCGCCTGGGCGAAGACCTCCACCGGGTGGGCCCTACGGACGCTACGACACACCCTTCAATCGTCCCTATGGCGGCAATGGGCTCGACGATCGTCCTCTTCCCCTGCCAGGACTAGGTCTCTCCCATCCCCCTACCCCCTATGGCGGCGGCGGAGGAGGCCATGTGGGTCTGGGCATTGGTGTGAACTCGGGACCACCGCGTCCCCCCATAACCCGTTGTGAGGAGAGCGATAATTTCAAGCAGATTGCCGCCAGGCACAAGATGCGCCGACACTTTGTGCGACGATCGCTGATCGTTCCCAGTTTAATTCAGTGCGAGAGGGAGTGCATCGAGAGCCGGGACTTTGTGTGCCGCAGCTTCAACTACAGGTGGGTGACGACGAACAGGAGATCGCAGATCCCGATATCCCGATATACACGAGCCACTACAAATTCGCATGGTAAATTTCAATTTGCAGAGACACGGCCGCCTCCAGCTATGAGGACAGAGATAGGGATCGGGATCGCGAGTCGCCCAACTGCGAGCTAAGCGACCGAGACTCGCGCGAGCTGGACATCCACGATCCGGGCTCCTTCGACGCCTCCAACTATGACTTTTATGAGCGCAGCATTGGACGCAGTGGCGATGGCGAGTGCATGGATGGTAGGTGGAGGAGGAGGTGCTCCCATCAAACCACACAATCTTATGCTTATTGATCTTTCTCTACACAGTGACTCAGACGTGCAACGAGGAGGGAATGGAGTTCACCATCCGCACACCAGAAGGCTTCTTGGGACGCATCTACACGTATGGCTTCTACGATCGCTGCTTCTTCCGGGGCAACGGCGGCACCGTCAATGTGCTGAGGATCAGTGGTCCACAGGGTTATCCGGACTGTGGCACCCAGAGGGTGAGTATCCTTGACTTTTTCAGAACTTCATCTCATTGAGTTCATCCTTAGTATGGCGACACCTTGACCAACATCGTGGTGGTCCAGTTCTCGGACAATGTGCAAACGAGCAGGGATAAGCGGTACAACCTGACCTGCATCTTCCGGGGTCCAGGAGAGGCGGTGGTCAGCTCGGGTTACATAGGAGCAGGGTAAGATATCCCATAAATCCTCCTCAGACATTTCCTTCATCCATAGAATACCCTTCCAGCTCTGGTAGTCCCATTCCCATTGAGTACCTGCCAGCGGAAAATACTCTGAGCTCCAAGGTGCGCCTGAGTATCCTGTACCAGGGCAGACCCACCACCACCATCGCTGTGGGAGATCCGCTCACCTTCCGCTTGGAGGCCCAAGATGGCTACAACCATGTGACCGACATCTTCGCCACCAATGTGGTGGCCCGAGATCCCTACTCCGGACGCAGCATCCAGCTGATAGACCGCTTTGGCTGCCCCGTAGATCCCTTTGTGTTCCCAGAACTGGACAAGCTGCGGGATGGCGACACCCTGGAGGCCAGGTTTAATGCCTTCAAGATACCCGAATCCAACTTCCTGGTCTTCGAGGCCACCGTTCGCTCCTGTCGCGAGGGCTGCCAGCCGGCGTATTGTCCCGGGCCAGCGGGTCGTCAGGAGCCGTCTTTCGGGCGAAGGCGCAGGTCTCTGAACGCCACTGAGGAATCAACGGAACCCGAGGCCTTGGCTCTAGAGGGAGGAGGCGCGAACCAACTGAACACCGACGAGGTTACCGTGGTCAATAGCACCACAGTGAGTGCTACCCTGGGACAGGCTCCCTTGAACGAGACCCAAGTGGGAGAGAAGTCCAAGGAGGCCGAGGAACCGGAGCAAGTTCGGGAAATGATCGAGGTAAGTGAATGGTGCTTCCACAGGTTAATTCTCAGAGGTTAATCCCGCCCTGTTCCATTAGGTGTTCGAGACCCGCGAGGAGATCGAGAAGGAGTCGTATCCCCGCAAGCTGGTGGCTCCCGTGGAAACGGTGTGCATGACTCCAGCGGAATACCATGGCCTGATCACCGCCATTATCCTGCTAATGATCCTGCTATTCAGCATTACGCTGGTAGCGGGCCTGGGCTACAGGTAAGCCAAGGAGAAGACTCCATTAAAGGCGAAGAATCGCTGGCTAATTGAGGCTTTCAATCGGATAGACGTTACTGGAAATCGATATCCAAGAACCGTTTGGTGGACCGCCACTCGCCGATCCATTCGCTGGGCCACTCCCATTCCTCCATACGCACCCATGAGCGCTTCACCGAGATCGGACACATGCCCAACCTGTCTGGCAGCGGAGGAGGAGGAGGAAGTGCCAGCGGCGGAACCGGAGGCGGAGCCAATCAGAGCGCATCGAATCGGGCCTCGAACGCTTTTCGCACCAACATGTCCATGTTCGGCGGCTCATTACACAAGACGTTTGCCACGGGGTGAGGAGCACTGTCCAGTCCAGTCCAGTCTAGTCACTCGACCGGTCCACTTACGAGGTGTTTAATGTCTTTACAGCAACTTGGCGCGCATGTGCCAGCTGCCAGTGATAAATCCCATGCGCAGCGCCGCCCATGGACACCAGTTCGAGGATCCCAGCGAGCCCATCTACACGGATCCCTCGCTCTTCGAGCGCTCCAGGCAAGTTGAAGCTCTACAGATATCTGTTGGTCTTTTATTCCAATTTGTCGCCACTAACTAACTCTACAAGGGCCGGCAGACGCAGAGAGCCACTTTGTTGCAAAGTCCATCCCCGTAGCCAGCTACGCGGCACTGAAAGCCACACATGTCTCCCTGCTCCAGGCAGGGGCCTCGGAACGTGGCCACCTCGCCAATGCCTGAAACCAGTAGTTAGTCAGTTAGTTAGCGGAAGCTGTAACCAAATCAGCAGACTTGCCTGCTGCCTGGGCAGCTCCAAGCAGAACCAAGGAGAATAGGAAAATAAACAGACAGAGACGCAGGCCTGCCATGTTGATGTGCTCAGAGATTGATTCGAACTGAAAAAGTCAAGAGCTTGACATGGGCGATAAACCGCATCAGTATCTGTCTGGGGAATCTCCCCCAGCTCCTCCCTCTCTCTCTAGCTGAATGTATTCCTACAATTTTACTGATTAAATGTTGTTTCCTTGACCCTCCACAGATCGCTGCGCAGTCTGACCATGGTGGCCGAGTCGGAGGACAATCAGGAGGTCTGAAGCTGCTCTCGCCTCTTGTGATTAGTTGTAAATAAGCTAAAGGTTCTAAAGAAAGCATAAACAAAGCTCTCAACTTAATCAACAAAAAAAGAAACTCAATCAATATATACGCTAGCTGAATGCGTGGGACGCTCTCTATACACAGAGCTCCATTCCAAGTAGCCTAAGAACTGCACCACAGAGCAATATCCAAGTATTTAACATAGTCTGTCTAAGCCTTAACAAAGCAGAAGGAAGCCCCATTAATTATTCTCTATAACAGCTAAGATATGAAACGCAATAAAACCTAAACTTATCCATATCACTGACGAGGCCTTTCCTTCCTTTCTGGCCAGAGAGAATGCAAATGCAAACGAGGCCATCAATCAGCAGAGGCACTGGTGGTGCTAGGCGGGTTAACGAGCGGGGCCAAGTTGCGAGTTCCAATTGCCAGTTGCAGTTGCACTTACAGTGGCAGTTTCCGTTGGCAGACAGTAGCCCGAGGAGGCCTAGTGGCGAGCACTGGCCCAGCAGGATCGGTTCAGAGGCCAGCACATAAATCAAGCTCTCGAAGCTGGAACCTCTGCGGCTTTGTGGGTCACCAAACCAATATTTAAAAAGGCATTAGAAACGGCTTGCTCTTCCCTTGCATACCATTAGGAACAGTTACCGCCAAGGAATACTGCAAGCCTCTTCACCAGTTACAATTACAGTTTAATAACCACTTTGTTTCGAATAAATTAACACCTTTCATATTAAAACCTAAAAATACGCGTACAAACTAATGCAGATACGGAATCCAGCTAGCTGGTAGTTGACTAGCACAAATGGAAAGTGTTCCATATGCCTTCTTGGTGGGATTCGGACAGGACAGGGAACAGCTAACACAAGTTCTACGTTTCTAGATTACAATATTTACAGAGACGTCCTACAGCTAGCTAGCTTATTAATCGTCGAAGAAGAGTATTTCGAGGATCCGCTTCTGGGCACTCTTCTTGCGCTCCTTGTTCATCTTGAGCAGCTCGCTGGTGACCAGCTCGCCCAGCAAGTGCTCCGACAACCGCTGCACGCCCTGCTGGCTGGGCGGCGTCTGGAATTTCCCGAAGCTTGAGGGATGCGAGCCGCTGGCCTGGTGTGGAAACTGCTGGTACAGCTGGAAGAGGAAGTCCGTGTTCGAGGGAAACATGTTTTGGTGCTGCTGCTGCTGCTGCTGATGTTGTGTCTGCTGCTGCTGCTGGTTATTGCTTCCACTGTTTCCACTGTTATTGTTGCCATTGTTAGTCCCCCGCTGCATGCCCATGGAATTGCTGTAGTGGCTCTCGTGCATCATCACCTGCGGCTCCATCAGATCATGGCTATTGTCGTCGGAATCGTCATCGGAGTCGTTGCCAAAGTGGCCGGCACTTCCTCCGCCATTGCTGGCCATCTGATTGTGGCCATTGATCTGCACCCGGGGCTTCTTCATGTGGAAATTACCGGACGTCGAGGACGAGTCCAGATCATCGCTGGCCTTGGGGTTGTAGACGTGCGACTGCTGTTGCTGCTGCTGCTGCTGCATCTGTTGCATGCTGGAACTGGTGCTGATGGAACTGCCTGCGGCACTGGAAGAGGAATGTACCACCGGAAGCTGCGAGCCTCCCGATGCCGGTGATTGCTGCGGCTGCTGCGATTGCTGCTGGTGCTGCTGCTGTTGCTGAGAGTGAAGGCTGCCGGTGCCGATCGCCTGCAGAGGCGACGAAAGCGGGGATTTCATCGAGGAGGAAGTGGAGGTGAGGCTACCACCACTGTTCTGAATGCCAGAGACGCCCACAGAGCCGCTGTCCTTGTACTGCTCCTGGTAGCCCTGCGAGGAGTCCGCCATGACGGCGGCCACGGCAGCTGCCTGCTGTTGCATCTGCGATTGTGAGATTTGCTGGAGTTGCTGCGAGGCCACCGCCGCCGCAAAGTCCCTGAAGACCTGATCCGCCTCGATCTTGACCTGCCCGTTGACGGTCTCCAGCGCCGAGGCCGCCGCCGTGCTCAAGGCACTCATGGAATGCTGGTGCTGATCCGGCTGGTGGTAGTGATGGCCCTGACCCGAGCCGCCGCCGCCGCCGAACTGCGACACGTTCTTCATGCCATTGGAGCCATTTGATTTGTCCAGCGCCTGGTATTCGTTGTAGCTGGAGCTGTTGGCCGAGTGCGGCGACGTGAGAAAGTTGGGCACATGGCGGTAGGACTTGCGGGGCTGGATGTGCTGGTCCAGGAACTTCATCTTCTCCAGGTACGGGCGCGACAGGTGTTCGTAGACGGGCGGATCGCCCTGCTTCCGCTGCGAGACGTAGCGTTCGCGCAGATACTTCCATCGCTTCTTGCACGTGTCCACTGGAACGAGGAGAATTAGCATCCAATTAGATACGAAGACGCAGCTCCTCCGCGGACGCTCCGCTTACCATCCGTGCGCAGCTTCATCGCAATCAGCTGCCAGGCCTCGTCCTTCGTCTCGTACTTGCCGCCATTGGTGCTGCCGTTCAGGTAGTACTTCTGCCTGTTGTAGATCACTCCATGCTGGGCTACCTCGTCAATTAATTGCTCGTCCATCATTTTCGTTTAATTCGCGTTTTTGGCTTTGCGTAGCGATGGGAATTGTGTACCAAAATACCACTATCGATAGGTTTATAAAAATATTCCCATTCGATGGTTCGGTAACGACTTGCGACGAGGTACAAAATAAAACATTTTAATTTGAAATCCACAAATATTTTGCATTTGTAGACAAAATTACAAAGTAACCAATTCTCTCATTTCCCAAAATCATCCATTCGAAATGGTTTGCTTTCAAACAATCGATTATTTTGATCGACTCCTGCTCACCTCTACTACTTCGCACTTCATATCGAAAAGTTAAACTGCCGTTGAAAGAACCTCGATTTGATTCGCGCCTAATAAATCGAAGAAAAATGTTTAAATTGGTCCGCCAGCTCCTGCCGCAGCAGCGGATCCTTGCCAACGCCGTGCGCCTGCCCCGGCTCATCTCCACCAGCGACGAGGTGAACGCGGAGCCCATTATCAAGTCGATGGACACGATTGGCGGCCTGCCCACAGAACTGGTCACCGAACAGAAGCTGAAGAAGACGAGCAGGTACACTTATCTACCGGTTTTCGCCGCACTTGACCTTTGCCTGTTTGTTTTGTTTACGTTTGGACCGGTATGCGCACTAATCGAATGCCTGATTTGGGCGTGATTTCTGGCCAGGAATCAGGGTTTCGTGCGTTTCTTGCTACTTGCGAGAGGGGGGAGAAAGTTTGTACCTACTTATGCAGTCACGTAGGCCAGCAGCACTAGCACTGTATGTGTGTGCGTGCGTGTGTTTATAGTTCTGCATTCTATTGTCTTGGCTTTGTTTTGTTTGCTTTTCTCCGCACAGAACCTTATCGACGCTCCAAAATCACTCCGTTCCCATTGCGGCCCGCGTCACGGTGTCGAAAGATGAAAGCCGCGACTTTATGGCAGTGTTCCCAGGTTAGCTGTTTATGTCAATTATCATGCTAATATTAACGCCGATTCCGATTCCGTTGCTTTGTTTGCAGATCTTGTGCGTGACATCACCACCGTGACGAAGACGTACAACTGCAACGATGCTGCCAAGTGGTTCGCTCAGGTCCTTCAATACAACGTGCCCAGGGGCAAGAAGAACCGCGGCATCCTTACCGTTCTGACCTACAAGAACCTGGTGCCGGCACAGGATCTCACGCCAGAGAACATCAAGCTGGCCCAGTATCTGGGCTGGTGTGTGGAAATGGTGGGCAGCATCTCATAGGTCAAAAGGTGCTTCGTACACTAGTAACTTTCTTGTTTTTATAGCTCCAGAGTTTCTTCATCATCTCCGACGATGTGATGGACAACAGCACCACCAGACGAGGGCAGCCCTGCTGGCACAAGGTCGAGAACGTTGGCCTGACCGCCATCAATGATGCTTTAATGATCGAAAATGCCATGTATGCCATACTGAAGATGCACTTTAGCCACCTGGACTGCTATGTGGCCCTGATGGAGCTCTTCCACGAAATCACCTACATCACCACCTGCGGCCAGTCGCTGGATCAGCTCAACTCGAACCGCAGCGTCTCCGATTTCACCATGGAAACCTACAAGGCCATTGTGGAAAACAAGACTGCTTACTATTCCTTCTACCTGCCGTTCGCCATCGCTTTACACTTGGCTGGGTAAGTGGCTATGCTTCTCCTCCCTTCCTAGCGCTAATCCCCCGCTCTATTGTTTAGCTACAAGGACGCAGAGGCCTTCCGGCAGTCAAAGACCATTCTCCTGGAGATGGGCAACTTCTTCCAGGTGCAGGACGACTTTCTCGATTGCTTCGGCAATCCGGAAGTGACGGGAAAGATCGGCACAGACATTCAGGACAACAAGTGCTCCTGGCTGGCTGTGGTGGCCATGCAGCGAGCCAATGCCGAGCAGAAACAGATCATGATCGATTGCTACGGCAAGGAAGGTAAAGTAACCTTCAAAATACATTTGTGTGACTGCTTAACTAACTTAAATTCATAATTAATAGATCCCGCCAAGGTAGACAGAGTCAAGGAGCTGTACAAGGAGCTCGGACTGCCATCGACCTATGCCACCTTTGAGGAGGAATCCTACAACATGATCAAAACTCACATACAGCAAACATCGCGCGGGGTGCCGCACCAGACCTTCCTGCAAATCCTCAACAAAATCTACCAACGTGACTCCTAAATTAGTCGTTTTTTTATAAATTATATTGTAGTTTTTAGCATTTACATGGATGAACTGTTAGCATGGGCTCAGCAATTACACACGAAATGGATTTTTAACTATACATACACACACACCTTGTTCTTGGCTCAATCGTCCGTGAAGTCGAAGGGAGCAAAGGCCTTTCGGAAGTCATCAACATACGCCACTTCCTCGTCTCTCTCCAGCAGGCACTCCTTCCAATTGACCTTCTCGTCGCAGTTCAGCAGATTCTCCGAACAGAAAACGTCCCTGGAAAGAGGATTGGTTAGCTAGTTCCTAGAAGAAAGTCACGTTTGCAAGCCCACCTGGCAAAATGAATGGGAAAATGCTTCATCTGGCGCGTAATCAGCGTACTGTCGTCGGGTAGCTCGGCGAGGAAGTATGGTCCCATTTCTGGCAGCATTTTCACGGAATCCAGTGCCGGCAAAGTCTCGAATTCCAGATTAAATTCCTCCGCCTTGTCCTCGAAACTATGCTTGATCTTCCACGCATAACCCTCCTCGAAGGCCAGCACATTGATCTGCAGATGAACGGACTTGTAGTGCCTCTCCGTGAAGCACACAACCTGACCGAGGGACTTGAAGAACTTGCGCAGGGCTGCCTTGAACTTATCCAGTTCCTCCCAATCCTCTGGACTGAGTTGCGCGGCGCAGGGCACATGCTTGGTGGACAGTATCATGACATGGTGCTTGTTTATGGGTCCCTTGGCCAGGGCCACATAGAAGTGCTCGCCCACGGTGATAATGAGATGTTTCTCCACATCGGGAGAGGACAAGCAGAACCAGCACTTTTCTGAAATTAAGGGAAATATTTATACATAATCTCCAGAAAGTTTATTCATAACAAACCCTGATCGATTTGGGGAATCCTCGGGCGCTTATCTCTCCTGTTGTTATCACCGCCCTGCCGCTTCCGATTGCCGCCTTCCATGTCGTAAAAGTACTGACGATTTTCCGACTGTAAAAAAATACATATTAAAAACTATTTGAGGTTTTAAAGAGATGCCAAAAGTACTCACGGAATCATTTTTGCTGACGGCTCCTCCCAGGTCTAGGCCTGTGAAAGGACAAGGTACTTCATTGGTCGTCTTCTGCACCAAATCCAAAAGTCGTGACTTATCCACCGGCTTCAGGCTGAGTGCGTAAATGTACTTGGCCTTATTGGCATTGCCCACATCGGCCAAGGATATGAAGCGAGTGCACAGCTCGAATTGAGTGGTCTCATCCTTGGGCATTCGGAAGGGAGCGCACTCGTAGTGAGTGCCATTGATCGCGCAGAAATGATAACGCGGCTTGATCTCACGGCAGAGAAAGGACACCAACTTGGAGGCTGTGGCCTGAAATAGATTCTATTTACTAAGATCTATAAAGCATACAATCCAAAGCTTACATTCTCCTGCTCCTGCATGCCGTAGGGCCACTGTGAGGTGAGCAGCACATCTACGCCTCTGTACTCCGTGGAGCAGTTCTTCGACACCAGGCAGGAGTTGCGCACGGCTATGACATCGGCTTTGGTGAACTCATGTTCGGAACTTGAGGATTCAGCAGCGTTTGCTGCCTCGAAGCCGCTTAGATAGGCAATTTTCACGCCACTGCTGAGCGTGTAAACACCACGCCGGCCGAGATATGTGAGATTTGTGCAGATTTCGCCATCCGCCAGATCAGCAAAGTATTTATCGTGCTCCTTCTTATTGGGACCAAGCACATAGGTGGGCACGGAGACTGGAGATGTAAAGAGTTTGTTTAATATCATATAGCACCATAAGTATGTCTACTTACTGTGTTTAAATCCATTTTTGTAAGCAATCAGTTCCTCGTTTTGCTTGTCGTCGCCGAAAAAGTCTCCAACACAGCACAGGATTTCAAAGGGTCCCGCCTTTTTGTTGACCTGCTCCACGCGCTGGAACAGTTGCTTGAAACGACCCCGCACATCGCCCACAACTAATCTAGGAGGAAATTGAAGTATTATTAATATTAAATTAGTTTTTAATTTGTGTTTATTACTTACATTTTTGTGCCCGCGTCCATGTCAGTGTTGCCAGATGGCTTTTCTCTTAAAAAATCCCAAAATGTTGAAATTTCCCCATAACAATTGCGGATAGTGCTGCCAACTGATTTTTGCAAAATGGCGGCGTACTTTAAACTTACAGCTAACAAAGATTTAATTGCAAATAGTTTTTTATGCTTAATAACAGATAACCATGCTTTTTGAACCAAATTTAAACATAATTATCGCACCTACGACTTGTTTTGGACACCATGACACACTTTTAACTGGATTTGCCCGGCTCTTTAGCATTTTTTTTTTTCGGCAATTGCTGGTTAATTGAGCGTAGAACGTTCTATGCTTATATAATCCATAAACTATAACCTTAGTGCAATGTCAATGGCCCAAAATGTGGCATTATTTATGACATTGGCCCCAAAGCAAGCGACTGCAACAATGAACTTTTGCTGGGCCTTTCTGGTCATGCGTGGCTGGCACTATTAAGTGGCCATTACTCTTCGCGTTCCATTAGATGTGGACGTGTGTCCAGCGCGGGATATAAAATGGGCCTTGCCAGTTCACAACCATATCAGTCATCTCTCAGTAGCCGCAGTCATGTCGCCCATTCAGACGCTCTTGATCTCCGTTTGCTTGGGATTTGTGACCCAAGTTTGGGGCCAAACCAACATCGATTGCCAAAGGCCGCCACAGCTTGTTGTAAGTAACTAAATGGGAATTCTTATAAATTCTAGATTCAAGAAGATTCTAACTTTGTTATCGTGCCTTATAGGACCCAGCTCTTTGCTGCAAGGACGGCGGTCGTGACCAGTTGGTGGATCAATGCGCCCAGCGGATTTTGGGAGCAGCAAAGAATAGCGGCGGACCTCCTTCCGTAGACTCTGCTGCTGTGAGTAGTATTATTTAGTGAATTCATAATTTCTACTGTCATGGTTTTTTAATCTCTTTTCAGTGCCTGGCCGAGTGCATTCTCACATCCTCCAAGTACCTCGAGGAACCGCAGAAGCTCAACTTGAACAACATACGCAGCGATCTCTCTGCCAAGTTTTCCAACGACAGCGTCTATGTGGAGGCCATGACGACGGCCTTTTCCAAGTGTGAGCCCCAGTCTCAACGCAGATTGGCCATGATCCTGCAGCAGCAGCAGCAGCAGCAAAATCAGCAGCAAAATCAGCAAGTTCCGCCACAACGCTGCAGTCCCTTCTCCGCAATTGTGCTCGGCTGCACCTACATGGAGTACTTTAAGAATTGTCCAGACCACCGTTGGACACAGAATGCCCAATGTGCACTGGCCAAGGCTTATGTCACGCAGTGCGGTTTGGGAGCTTAATTTAATTAATTAAATCTAATTTGCAGTTTGTACATATATAAAAAGTAGGAAATACATTTTTTAAATTTGAAATTCTCAAAATCAGTGTGACCAGCTGCTCAGGCACAAGAAAATCCTTGCCCCGGTGCTAACTAGACGGTATTTTCGCCACAGCCACCGCACGCAGAGGAAATATTTTCATCTTCCATTCGCAGCCTCTTTGCAGTGTTTTTGCATTTTACTGAGATAAACTTGGACTCGAAAAGCGAGAAATCTAGCCCAGTCGCTGCCCCAGTGCTACCCAAAAGACATTCGAACATAATAAGCAACATGGTTGACCTCACCGACGCCGGTTCGCCTTTCCAGCAGTCCATTCCGAATCTCGCCTTCTATGTGCCGGCTGTTGTTGTTTTCACTTTGGCAGGTGAGTGTTTTGGCCAAGTCCATATCCCTTACCCCTTACCCCCTCCCAGCAGTCACGTTACTCCCTCCCCTTTTGTAATGCATGTAATAGCCTGGTCGAGATCCCGGCCAGAGCGCGAATTGGGTCAAAAGACTTTCACCAAGCGGGCAACTAGAACGTTAACCCCTATGCTGTGCCTCTGTTTCGGCCCCAGCTGTTGGCCGTCGTCGTTTGTGTTTGGTTTTATCTGTTATCTGTTTTGGTTTTGGATTGGTTTTGATTTGGATTGTCTTACGTGTTCTTTCTGGCCATCATGTTATTCTAGTTTTGTTTTCATTTCTTTTTTTTGCGTACGTAGTCAAAAGTTTGTGGGTTTCAAGAGCGATAAGAGGGGCGTCTGATAAGAGGCCGGCCACCATTCACTTGTACAAGTGGTACAGTCGTACCTCTGAGGGAAATATTATCTTTTGGCTATTGAGACAGTGGGTACAATGGGTACAGTGGGAATATGGTGTAAGAGTGGAGAGTTTAAATTTCCCATTGTCGATATGGGAAATTTAAGTATAAGTGGGATTTTATTCATTAGCCACTTTTTTAATGATAAAGTGGTCTAAAAAATCCTATCTTTTCATATTTTTACTTTATTATGATGGAATGAGTCTCATAATATGAGATTTATACAGTTAATAAAATACAGAAAATAATAAATAAAGATCGCAAAAAAAAGAGCTTGCTAAGATCTTCAAAAACAAAACACTCACCGATGTGGTCTTGCTTTTCAATCATATTTTGCCTGACTCTTGACTTTAAAGATAGATTTTCCTTTAGTCCAGTTCTCATTTTCCTTTCTCGTGCCCAAAACTGTTATATTTTTAGACGAAGACTTAACTCGCTTTTAATAGTCCCTAAAATACACCTGCTTTACCGCCATTATGTAGAGTTCAAACTATAAATCTCTCTTGGTGGCTCTCTAGAGGCAATTTCTATGAAAGCCAAGTCCGGCACTGATTAGCGCGTGGCTCTGTCTTATCGCAGCACACCGAATACTTGCTCCGCTCTCCAGCACGCCAACTTCTTTGGACTCCCTGCCCACCTTTGGAAATATATGCTGACGAAGGCATCGGAAAGCGCAGCGAAAACTCGGCTACTAGTAGCGACCGGTCATATCTGAGAATAATGAAATATAAGCAACTGATTACACGCGAGTGTCAGTTTATTTTCGTATTGATTTTAATATGATTTTTAGAGAGCGCTCAGTCCTCCTCCCGAGCAGCAGAAAGCCGGAGCACGTAAGCAACACCGGCGATCTGGCGGCCAAAGAATTTCAATAACTACACTGGGGGCACCTCTCGATCCAAACGAACTTTTTAAACTCGCCTTCAATCTCTTTTTTAATCTCTGCATGCCGCGTGTCAAAAGATAATCAAAATCAATGCCCGAATCTCGTATCTGTTTCTAGTTTCGTTTTGCCACGTTGTTTGTTTTCTGTGATTTAGTTTTGCCCCCAGTAGCATGCCGATCCCCGCTGAAACCAGAAACCAGAACTAGAACCCAGAATCGTATACTATGTTTTCATCCCACATTCAGACGCCAACCGCTAAGGGCGAGCCCACAGACAGACAGACAGAGCCCCGTAAACTAAGGTTCATCCGAGAAAGAGAGCGATTTAGAGCATGGCTGAGGATCCGATAAACCAGCAGGCATTCGCCGACGACGTGGCAGCGGCTGCTGCGGCCGGAGGACCGGCTGGCTTTGCCGGCGCCGAGCCCGGCAGTCCGGACTTCAAGATGCCGAGTGCCGATGAGATCTGGAAGATGGTCGAGAGCATGGAGGGCATATCGGACGAGGAGCGGGCCGAGCTGCGCGACAGCATCTACAACCCGAAGCCGCCGTCGCCGGAGGACTTTATGCGCCAGTACGGACATCCCGGCCACAGTTCGCGGGAGTACATTTTCTTCTTCGTGATGCTGGCCCTCATTCTGCTCGTCTTTGGTAAGCTGAACGAGAGCCTCCTCCTCCGTCGTCGTCGTTAGGCCTTATCGGGTGCGATATCCGCACCCACTTGTGGGGAGCAGGGGGCTGTGCCAGAGCCCTCACTCTCACAGTTACACACTCGGCCCCAGGCTAGAATGTTTGCTTCGTTTATAGGCGTTCGATTTGCGATAAGATAACACAGGGCAGCGTGGGTAGAATCCATCACAGACATAGGCACCGGCACCACCACGACCACGACCACGACCAGACAGTACTCGACAGGGATCCATGCCGGCGAGAAGTTGACATAGACAGACAGACAGAACCGAGAGAAGAAGAAACTGCCGCCGCAACCATGAGCCAGCATGAAGTCGGCGTTGTCGAGCAGCTGAAGAAGTCCGTGGAGGAGATCGTGGCCAAAATGGGGCCCAGCAGCAAGTTCTCGCAGGATCTGATCCAGCGGATCGGCGATATGCAGAGCAAGCTCGAGTCCCTGGCCGACACGGACCGCAATCAGTTTCTGGCGGAGATGAAGGACAAGTTCGAGGCGACGATCGACCGGATCGAGCAGCGCATAGCGCAGCACGCCCACATTGCTCAGACCTATTCCAGTTCGAAAGTGACGGCCGTGATCTTTCTCCTAGTCTCCATATTCGGTCTCAGTTACCTTTTAGCTCTTTTTGTAAGAAGCCCACATTAACTTAAGGCCTTCTTTCCAATCCCATTACAGCTCTCTTTGGCTACAAACTGTACAAGTCGCTGACGGAGAAGGAGCAGAAGAAGCAGGAGAAGCTCAAGAGCAAGCAGCAGAAGAAGGCCAAGAAGTCCAACTGAGTGAGGAGCAGGAGAAGGAGGAGAATCCCTTAAGTAGCAACCTTGCAGCTGTTGTTAATCAATACAATCACCGCCCCCTGTAAATGACTAAATTATGAAATTCACTAACGTAATGAAATAAACAGTACCCGTAATAATAACGATGCTTGTAAATGTCATGCTAAATGTCGCGCTAATTGCCATTAAGGTACGCCATCGGCAGCGCCATCAGGAAATGCAAATCAGGAGCAAGAATCGGTGTCGTGACTTGTGAACTTGTTGCTATCTAGCTCCCTTGTGGCCTCCGTTGCCCGGGGAAACGGTCGGGTCGTTTTGTCGAAGCGCCTCCTGTCAGGCACACGGCTCTATTAATAGCCAGATTCGGTTTCTATTTACCCAGTTGAGCAGAGACACTCGAAGCTGAAAACACACACCATGTCCTACTCCAGTCGTAAGTATATCCTAGATCCTATTTGTTCCCTTACTCTACTCGGACCCCGTAGGTTTCGGTTTCGACTTTCACCTGCCGGATGAGAGCTGGTGCTATCCGAAGAACGATATGCACTTCATCCGCAGCGCCGAGTGGGTGCCAGTGGAGAAGGCCGGCGTCGGTCGCTCCTTTGCCAATCCCAATGGCGTCATCTACCCGAGAGTCGTGGGCATGATTCCGCGCTACGGTGGCCATGTTCCTGGCAATAAGTTCCGCGTGGGCAACACCTGGGGCCGCTCCACCATAGACGCCAAGCGTCACCTGGCCCTCAATCACGATTGATTCCTAGATGCCTCCCTCGCTCGGTCACTTATTTAGCCAATCGAAATTGCTGTGTTACGCTTAGAGAAGCACCCAGAATAAAAACGTATAAAATGTGTTACATATGAAATAGGGTTGGTTTTTATTTAAGCGAATTTTAAGTTTAATTTTGGCTTTTAAGTTTTATTTTGAATATTAAGAAGTATAATAAATACGAATTGAGATGGAGATGGAGAACGTTATTCTACATAAATTTTCGAAATTAAACCTGAACTACGAAAACAAACAAATAAATATCAAATGTATTACTAAAGATTTAATACGTTTAGATATCCGTTAATTTGTATTAAAATCCACACCGATTGCTGTGGCAACAGTTTTGCATTCAATAAAAAAGGAAGAACTTCATTCATTTTCATTGATTTAGAATAAATATTTAAGATATGAAATAATTTACAAGGTTTTTTTACGAATTAAAATAAATAAAAACAACAAATGATAAGAGAAAATTCAAAGCGAACGACTCAATTATCGTTCTTCGCCTTATCGATAAATGCCAGCCCGCCAAAATTAAAAGGAATTGCCACTAAAGCAAAAACAAAAGGTTTCCCATATCTGACCTAATCTACACTTTTACAGTGGGAAAATAAAACTAATTTTCTAAGAAAATCCTAGAAAAGATAAGTAAACCTTCGAAATTCAGGAATGTCGCACCTGTACAGTGTGACCAAAGCACAATGACTGCAAAAATATCCATAGTTTTCCTATGCGCCAGTGAAAGCGTTCCGCAGATAAGAAAGTAAATAACAATAATCATCATTATTGGACAATTTGCATCATCTATTTAACCAGAAGATCTGTTACATCGTGTTTCTAGCTACGAAACACAAGGACCATGGGCCTAAATCTGCTTAACATCTGCCGACGAGGCCTCCACACGTCCCCCGTCCGCCCGCAGGTGATCCAGGGCGCGACGCCCACGAAGAGGATTTGCATTGTGGGCGCCGGACCCGCCGGCTTCTATGCCGCCCAGCTCCTGCTAAAGCAGCTGAGCGACTGCGTGGTGGACGTGGTGGAGAAGCTGCCGGTACCCTTCGGACTGGTGCGGTAAGCAGGCACTGAATCTAGCTTTAGAAGGACGCGGCGGTGTTGTTTGCCGTTGGCCCAAAGCCGAAGAGTGGACCCACAACCGACCGGAAGATGCCCGTAAAGTAGGCTGTAAAAAGAAGGTAGAGAGTAAACTTCGCCAGAAGTCTGTAGGGCGGGAAACTTACCGCCCAGTTGGTCGAGACCCCACGGAGCACTGGCTCGGCAGCCGGAGATCAGCAAGAGGCAGAGGAGCAGTGGCAAAGCAACCGCCAGCGGCATCTTTTGAGCGAAACTGTGGCTCGCACTTGGAGCTCGAAATGCTTTTATCCGCGCCCGGGTTGCGTGTCGTGCATTCCATGTATCGCACTTATCGACTAACGACTTGTCCCATTATGCAAATCGCACATTGCAGCTTTGGCGTTGCGCCCGATCACCCGGAGGTCAAGAACGTGATCAACACCTTCACCAAGACCGCCGAGCATCCGCGTCTGCGCTACTTCGGCAACGTTGCCCTCGGAACGGATGTGAGCCTGAAGGAGCTAAGGGAGCGCTACCACGCCGTGCTCCTCACCTACGGCGCTGACCAGGACCGCGAACTGGAGCTGGAGAACGAGCAGCAGGGCAATGTGATATCTGCCCGCAAATTTGTGGCCTGGTACAATGGTCTGCCAGGAGCGGAAAACCTTTCTCCGGACCTAAGCGGGCGAGATGTCACGATTGTGGGTCAGGGCAACGTCGCTGTTGATGTGGCCAGGATGCTCCTCAGTCCCTTGGATGCTTTAAAGGTAAGATAATCGTATGTCTGAGTGAACTAAGATTATAATCTCGATTTAACCAGGTCACGGACACCACGGAGTACGCCTTGGAGGGCCTTTCCCGCAGTCGGGTGGAGCGTGTGCATCTCGTGGGTCGGCGGGGTCCTCTGCAGGCCGCTTTCACCATCAAAGAGCTGCGCGAAATGCTCAAGCTACCCAATGTGGACACACGCTGGCGAACCGATGACTTTTCAGGTGCGAACGTACATAAATCCAAACCAAAATTCTTAAATTTCTCTTTCATATTTCAGGAGTGGACTCACTGGTGGAGAAACTCCAACGTCCACGAAAGCGACTCACCGAACTGATGCTCAAGAGCCTCAAGGAGCAGGGTAGAGGTTCTAACGGCTCCAAGCAATTCCTGCCAATCTTTCTGCGAGCTCCCAAGGCGATAAACCTACGAGAAATGGAGTTCTCCGTCACGGAACTCAAAGAGGACTCCGCAGTGGCCACCGACAACACCGAGCGTCTTCCCTCTGACTTGATTCTGCGCAGCATTGGCTACAAATCCAGTTGCGTGGATTCCGGCATCAACTTTGACGAGCGGCGCGGACGAGTTCACAACATAGAGGGGCGGGTCCTCAAGGATACCAAGGATAAAAGCGATCCCGGACTGTATGTGGCCGGTTGGTTGGGCACCGGCCCCACAGGCGTTATCCTGACCACCATGAGCGGCGCCTTTGCGGTGGCCAAGACCATCTGCGACGACATAGCCGCCAAAGTGCTGGACACGAGCTCCGCCAAGCCGGGATACGAGGCGGATGACAAGCGCGTGGTTACCTGGGACGGCTGGCGAAGAATAGACGC
>VNJS01011794.1:0-14377 GCA_008042575.1 Drosophila watanabei | reverse complement strand
CTGTAGAATAAAAAAATATTGTCTAAAAAAAGTGATTTAAATTAAATGTATTATTATTTAAATTTTTTTTTTTCAATTCCTTTTCTTTCAATCGATAATTATAGATATTTTTTGAAAAAAATTATTATACCCTAAAAGGATATAAAATTGTAGGTATCCTTGTATCTTTGCTTGATCTAATATACTCTTTTTTTTTTTAGACACTTTAAATGAGCACGAAGCTCCATTGATTGATTCCCTGGGGGCACCCCACACCGCCACCCCTTCGGAGAGCCACCGGAATGCATTGCAGTTGCTGCATTTCCTGCTTGTCACTTGTCGCACTTGTCACTCGTTACTCATACGCCACCGTGCCCGCACTTGGTTAATTTGTTGCGCTTTCCCTGCCGTCCTCTTTCTCTCTCTCTCAGCCCCGTCTGTTTCTTTTTCAGATTCTAATTCTGTTTCTGTCTCGCTGCTGCTCCTACGCTCCCCGCCCCCTGCCAATCTTCTCTCACTTGGCTTTGACATTGACTTTGAAGATAACAAAGCACTCGTGTTAGTGTGTGTACAAGTGGCTCCCTGTCACTCTAGCTCTCTCTCACACACATTTAAAATTAGAATATACACACGCCTAGTAGTGGGTGCTATGGGGGGGAGGGAGGAGGCGACTGTATGAGTGTCTCGCTATCGCTCGCATCGACTGTTGTTATCTACACGCGGTACTCACGCTGCCCAGACGCCGCCTTAACCCCCTCACTCTCTCTTTGGCTGGCAAGAGAGAGAGAGAGAGACCGACTCTCTATATATTCCTCGCTTGCCGCTGATTTGATTATTTCGGCAAATTCATTTCGCGACTCTTATCGCCTCAAGGTCACGGGCAAAATTCCAACACACGCACACACACTAACACACAGAGACTGGGGACAGACAGGCGCGACATTGAAAATAATCGCTATTCTCAGCGAGGAAGAATCCGCGTGTGTGCGAGTGTGTGATAAGCTCCGGTTAACTGTAAATATAGTGATGTACGATCACAAGTTGGGAGGTAAAGAAGGGGGGTTGTGTTCAAGGGTTGTTTTAAGAGGAAGTTGCTTTTATATCAATTTTTGTATAAAGATCAACAGACGAAGAGATCTAGCCTCTTATTTAGTATTTTTGAAATTTTCACTATTTTTTAATAACCAAAAACAAATAATGTTTCTTACCTTCTATATATTTTTTCCAGAAAAATTCAAACCCAAAATTAAATAAAAACTCGGGCAGTTTTTTTGTTTTTTCATAATTTCTGTTGATATATTTTAAATACTTATTTTCAATATTTTATTCACATATTCCATTCTTGGGGGGATGGGGGGCATTTTTTTCCATTTAAAACAAACTGTAATATTATTTTATTTCACAAATACAAATTTTTGCTGTTCTCATTTTTTTTTTAAGTGTTACTTCTTGTCTTTATGGAGATTCAATATCAATTTTCCGAAACTTTTTCTTACTCTCGTTTTCTTTGCCAAATTCTTGTGTTTAAAAACTCTTTTTTTTTTGCCGCAATTTGATTTGTGACTGTCCTTGAAAATATATTCATGTGTATATATATATTTATATATGTATATATTAATAGATATTATTTATATGGTATTTCATATGCCTCAGCTGGAGTTGCCTGCGCCTTCAATTAAATCTCGTCAAAGTTTTTGTTTTTAGTTGCTATTACGTTACTCCTACGGCTGTTTACGTTTACGATTTACATTTACGTTTACGTTACGTTTACGCTTAATTGTCGCAATTTCATTGTTTCAGTTGTCGCTGCCGTCGTTCGGGTTGGATATGTGCTATATATCCAACCCATTATACTTCCTCATAAATCATCGTCACCGCTCAATGCGTGAGTTAGTTTTTACATAAAATATTCACTTTTAGATACACAATTACAATTGTTGTTGTTGTTGTTGCTAAAAGTTACGGACAAATACGCTTACATACATACACACACACTCAGACGACACCAAAACCGTTTCATCTACGTACATATGCTTGTGTATATATATAGTATGTGTATATATATATATATATAGAGTCAATTATTGAAGAGTGATATCTTTTTTGTTAATTTCCGCGCTCCTGGGCGCTGCATAAATTTTAAAAGAATATATTTAATATTTCTGTAGATTTCCTTATACTCTTCGGAGTTTTTCTTTTCCAACAACGTTGAAAGTGTTTTCTTTTTTTTGGGTTTTTTTCTCTTTACATATTTTCCTTGTGGCTCATTGTTTATACACGTAAAATTGTTAATTCTGATATAAATACTTTAGATATAATTTTGAGAGTATTTTTTACAGAGCGCGGTAGTTACAAAAATCCAACTGAAAACTGAAAATAATAGCTTACCCTTCGAACTGAAAATTGGAAAACTGAAAATGTAAAACTGAAAATGCAAATTGAAATGAAAAGAACAGAAGATTTTTTTTTTGAAAATTTTTAAACAAATTTTTTATTGATTTGACAATACAAATTTCTGCGCCAGTGTAGTTCTTTGTTTGTTTTTGTTGTTTTTTTGCTGTTGTTTTTGCATCTTTGTTTTTGTTTGTTGTTGTTGGTTTTTTGTTTTCTAAGCATAAAAATAGTAATTAATTAATCATAATAATTAATAATCATAATAGTACAGCGTAATTAAAAGGTAATTAATGTAATAGTTTTTTTGCTACCGCAAGTTTTCTCTTTTTTGTTTTTGTTTTTCTGTTTCTTTCATTAATAATAAATGTATACGTTACGTTTTTTTAAATAATATATCATAATTTCTGTTTGTTTGTTTGTTGTTTTTTTCCTTTTTTTGTTGTATTTTTCGCTTGGTTTTCTAAGATGCCAATCAAACGTTGAACCGTTAAGCATTAGGTTTCTCATCTCATTAATATTTATGTGTATTTATATGTACTTTAAATATGCCTTCTTATTTCATTGTTTAATTTAACATTTAACTATGTACACAACAAATATATTTAACGTTGGGTTTCATCTCTCTTCGTCTTGCTGTCCTGCTCGCTGCTAAAACTTGAAGCATTTTGTTTGATTTTTGATTTATTTAAAGTTTACTTTAATTGTATTTTTTGTTTTTTTGTTTTTGTGGTAGTTCTTTTTAAAATTAGAAAACAATATACATTCCACTTGATGCTTTAGCATAGAAAAGAGCTTTGTGCCAAAGGAGAAATAAGGAAATGGCTAATCTGATAGATAAAAAGGTATATAGATAGGGGAGGGAGGGTGGAAAACTATAACAAATTCATAAAATTAGTTAAATTCATAAAAAATGAATCGTTCTCAACTTAATCGTAGTTAAAATTTGTTGCAAACTGCACTTCAATTCTGCTCCGGAGATCGCACAATAAAAAATTTCACACACATTGTTTTTGTTTTGTTTTTAGGTATTTTTTTCTTTTATGTAAATTTAATAATAATCATAATAATAATAATAATAATAATAATAATAATTTGCAGTTTTTTCAAAAAACATCCACAAAAAAGCAAAGTAGTTTTGCTCCTAAACTAAACATAGTTTACTTTTTTTTCTTTAAACATAATTAATATGTACAACAAGAGCTTAAAACTTATAAAACAATCAGAGAGGGGGGGGTTTATAGAGGGGGGTGGGGGGTTGTGTTGCAGCTGAAGGAAAAGTTAATGCAAAAAGGGGCTGCCTTGTGTTTCATTTGTTTGCTTGCTACGTTAAATCGTTTAACTGCTAAAATATATATTTTATGTTTTTTTATGTTTTTCTTTTTTTGTAATACCATTCAAGCTTGTTTTTTGTTTCTTTCTTTTTAAATTAATAACTTGTAGTTCTTTTGTTTGTTGTTGTTGTTGTTGTTGCTTTAAATATTAGTTTTTAAATTGCATGCATAATGGTTTTTTGTTTTGTTTTGTTTTTTTGCTTTGAAACTTTGTACACGGCTCAATTAAAAGGTAAAATAATTTAACTCAACTCCTGGCGAGGATCCTGCTGATCCTGCTGATCCTTCTCCTGCTCCTCCTGCCACTCCCAGTCTCTGTCTCTCCCACTCTTCTTCTGCTTCTCCTTTCCGCTTTACGCCTCCAGCATCACCTTGTGCACCGTGGTGTTGAGTCCCGGATTGGGGGAACCGACGCTCGCCGGCGGACTGCTGCTGGGCGCTGGACTGGCAGCCGCCGAGGGGGGACCGCCATTGGAGGCCGTCACTGTGACATCGGCGGAGAGTGTGGGATAACGCTGAACGGCATTGGCGGCGGCCACCAGAGCGTGCAGCTTGCTGGGCGGCGGCGTTGGGGATTTCTTGGACAGATTCAGCGGCTGCGCGGAGTCGGCAATGTCCACTTGGAGCTCCAGAAGGGGAGTGGGATTCGAGCCCGAGCTGGAACTCGCCGGGGCGCTGCTGGAGCCGTTGCTGGTGGAGTGCGGCGACTGGAAATACTGACAGCTGCCGGCGGAGCTGGAGCTGCAGTTGGAGGATGTGGAGGAGGAGGACGAACTGGAGCTGGAGCTAGAGCTTGAGCTGGAGCTGGAGCCATTACTATGCGGCGACACGGACTGCTGGCGCTGCTGGCAGGTGGTGGTGATCACCGAGCTGCTGCCCCACCGCTGCTGCTGCTGCTGGTGCTGGTGCTGGTGCTGCTGCTGCTGTTGCTGCTGACTCTGAACCGGTGGCGGCGTGGAGCTGCTGCTGGGACTGCGGTTACCCACGCCATTGGTGGTGCTGCTGGCCGCCGTGCTGTTCTCGCGCTTCAAGTAATTCTGGATAATGTCGCTGCGCTTCATCTGCTCCGGGGTCATGCGGGGCTCGGCCATCAGGGACTTGGCCAGCACCGAGTGCGAGCTGGCCATCGATGCCTTCGGGCTGCTGCGTGTCAGGTGCATGTGCAGCTGGCTCTGGGCGGGATTCCCCAGGTTGGCGGCGGGTGCCACCGAGGGCGGTGGCGTGGCCACACTATTCGGCACCGGACTCTGGCGGGGACTCACCGCACTCAGGCTGTTCGAGCCGGAAGTGGAGCTGCTGGCATCCGCCTCGGCGGTCTCGAATTCGCGATGCCTCAGGGCCCGGAACTTCTTGTGCGGCTTGTAGGCCTCATCCATCAGCGAGTTGGTGTCGTACAGCGGCGGAGCCTGCAGCACGCGCTTCAGCACTGGCATATCCTCCACAATCTGGCGCTTCAGATGGCCACTGCTCGAGGGCTGGGGGGAGCGCACCGGCGACACAGTCACCACACTCAGCTGCGGATGCTGCACCACCTGGGCCTGGGCCTGGGCGGCGGCATCACTGCAGTCCAAGGCATCGTCCACACTGGAACGGGGGCTTGAGCAGGAGGAGCTGCCGCCGGAACTGACGGCCTTGCACTCGTTCTTCTCGTTGCCTGACTCAATGCCCGAATCTGTGGGCGAGTCCAGCTTGCGGTAGCGAGCTGCTCCGGCGGTCAAGTGATGGTGCAGTTGGGGGTGTTGCTGATGATGCATCTGCTGCTGCTGCTGCTGCTGCGGGTGAAGTTGCTGCTGCTGCTGGAGTGGCTGATGCTGATGCTGCTGCTGCTGCTGTTGCTGCTGGTGGTGTCGCACAATCGGCGTGATTGTCAGCCCATTCTGGGTGAGATGTGCATGCGAGCCCACAATGTCCATGTCAGCTGCCCCGGAGTCCCCACTCGAGCCAGAGTTGGCCCTATTCCTCAGCGGGCATCCGCCGGAGAGGGTGGCCGCCAGCAGGGGAGCCGAACTGGCCAAAGCCGAGGGCTGCTGCTGCTGCTGCTGCTGCTGCTGCTGATGCTGGGGCGGTGAGGGCAGGGCCATGCCCACGCTCTGTGGCTGCGAGCTGCTCGGACTGCCATAATCCAAATCCGCCGATTCGCTGCTGGAAACGGAACCCAGCGGACTCTTGGCTGCCTCCACATCCATGGCATCGGCCCAGCTGCCGGTGGGCGACTTGTTCTGCTGCCCATCGCTGTTGTTGCCATCCTCCATGGACCACATCTGCTGGCGGAGGAGCTCCTTGTGCTCGGTGCGGAACACGACCAGCTTTTCGGTGTGCAGGGTGCTCAGAGTACGCAGATCGGGCATGGTTTCCAGCAACTTGGCCAGGAACTCGGGCTGATCGGGCCGATTCTGGGCCACAATATACTGCAGGCAGCCCTTCAGCCGCGAATACATCTTCTCAATCAGCTCCAGATTGCGCAGACCCGGACGATCCGGTGTGATCAGGACAATCGCGCAGAAGAGACCAATCTCGGCATCCGTCAGGTTCATCGAGTTCATGCGCTCCGCAAAGTTAAAGGTGGAATCCACCAGGAAACGGGCATTGGCACCATTCTGGATGGCATCGCGCCGCATTACCTGGCCATTGAGGCAAATGATCGAGTTGATGGACGAGTCAAACATGCAGATGAGACGCACGAAGAGAGCGTCAAAGAGACCCGCTTTTAAGAGCGTGAATTTATCGTCCTGGGTGAGCAGCTGGAAGCCGGGTATCATGCCGGCAAAGTCAATAACACCGCGGATCACATGGGCGAATCTCTGGGAGAACTCCTGCTCCGATTGCAGCTCAGGGGCGGGGTTCAAGGGGCAGGCCTGGAAAGAGGGAAGAAAAATAAAGATTAAGGGTTAAATAAGAGTTAAATGAATTCTTTAGCTTAATCTATGAGTTGCTCAGTTGCTCACTTGCTCATTTCCCCTTGGCCTGTCACTCTGAATGTTAAACTTTTCCTCGTAACTGTTGCTTGGCTTGTTTTTCTAACCCCCCTTGTTATCCCCCCTCTATTATCACGTCATCGCTCTTTTCACACGCGAAGGTCAGCGAACCTCCCCTTCTCAGTACACCTCGCCCCCAGGCACACACACTACACACTCATTTAAATCAATAATAATAACTATTTGTACTTCCGCACCGCCCACCAGTGTGCCTCTGCCTGCCTCTCTCACCTCTCTCTCTCTATGCCTCTCTCACCTCTTCTCTTCCTTGTCCCCTCTTTCCCCCTCCTACAAATGTCGCATTTCCTTAAACACCGCTAGAAGCTTTTTTTCCACAATGTGTGAGAGTCGCAGAAGCTTTGCCTACGTCAGCTGGTGGTTGTGCTGTTAGTTTTCCTGTTAGTTTCTAGGGGCTGCTCTCGCTCTCTCCCTCTTTTCCCACCTTTCTCCCCCGCTCACTCTCTCTTTGTAGTTTGTGTTGAGCTTTTTTGCCGCCTGACATTACCAGCCAAGGTCGACGAACCAGAGTTCAAGGCTTTTTGCCTTTGTGTAAGTATTGTTTTTGTTTCTGGCGCGTGTTTTTTTACTAGAGAGGGGTGGAAAAAAAAATAGGGAGGAGGGGGTTGAGGTGGCAGTGCCTAAGCCATGCGAATGTTCATGCTATTTCGCCATTTGGCTTTCCGGGTTTTGAGTTACATGAACATGCGCCAAGTGGCGCAGACAGTGAACGTGCCGCCGCCGCCCCTCCCAACCCCAACCCCTTGATTTTTAGTTCTATAAATTTATTTATTTTATATTTGATTCCGATTTTTCTTTCTTTATAATTTCACATCTTTTCGTCATGTTTCAATAAGCACACGTTGTGCTGTCTGGCGCCCCCGTTACCCGTTTTCTTGTTTTATTTTTTTGTATTATTTTTCACCCCTAAAAAAAAAGTGCTTTGATTTTCGTCTGATTAACCTTGAAAAATGCTCTTTTCTTTGCTTTGGCCTTCGGCAAGTGCAAAAAGCACAAGCACAAGGAGCCGGCAACCGGCAGCAGGCGTTATTTTCTTTTTTTCTCAAATATTTTTCTCTCAATTCTTTTGCTTTTGCCGGCGCTTTGACGTCGTCGTATCATTTCATGTGTTTTTGCGCAAAAGCGGAAATAGTTGCCGAAAAGTACCAATGAGCGCAAGAGAGAGAGAGAGCTGCGGGGGGGCTATTTATGAAACGCTCCTGAATTTCCCGCCATATCACCAGATATAAAACCCAAGCGACCTTCAAAGTGAGAGCCGTCTTCTGATGGTATTTGCCAAAAATAATTATTTAACAGAATTCTTGCTTCTTCTTCAGACTGATATTGGGGGATTGAATAATCAGCCAGGACCTACTACTAGAGGAATTTCTATATATATATCAAGAATTTGTCAAAACAAGAGATCACCTTGCATTTAGCTTGAACATGTTCCGTGTTCCGTCATAAACTAAATTGCTTTTTTGTGGCCATATTACGATGCTTCCTAAATGAACCACCTGACAATTTTACAGATTTTGCTCTCTAGCTCTCTAGCTATCTCTTTCCCATCACGATTTCCCTCTCTTTTTCTGGCTGTTGTAGTGCATTTGTGTGACGCCGCTTGTCTGGCATTTGCTTCCTCATACTCATGACATTTTATGCATATTTTTTTAGTGTTATTATTGTTTACTCATATATAGACGAGAGTCCGATTCCGAGTCTAGGGGAAATATCAACTATGTGGAAAAGAGAGCGAGACACTGTGTATTATTCCAAGGTTAAAAAATAACTCGCTCCAAGGTCGTTGGTCGCTAAGGTTCTCTACTTCTTGAACTGTCGATCCGATCGAATGCCTTTCATAGTTTTTTATCATTTTTTTTTTTTGCTGAGGAATCAACAAATCAAATTTTAACTTTTTTAGCCTTGCACTTGACTCTGACTTTGTGTCTTTCGCAGAATTTCTCTGGCTTTTTTCGCTTTAAAATATTTTAATAATAATTTATTGAAATGGACAAAGCATGTGTCTGGCTTTGCTCTCTCTCTAATCCTGCTCTTGCCATCTCATTCACACCTGCGATAGCTGCTTTCATTAATAATGACGCTACGCCTGACCTTGAGCTTTAGAACTTTATTTGTATTGTTTATTTTATTGTTGCCGTGCCGGGACACGTTTTTTGCTTTTTTTGTTGTTTTCGCTGAATTTTATTATTTGATTTTTTTTGCTCTTTTTCATGTGTGTGAGTATATAATAGCACTTTTTCTTTATCGCTTTCTGGTCTGGTACTTTTTTTTACCATTGATTTCCTGCTATTCATATGAGTTTCCCCAATGACGTTGCTCAAGCATTTATCACTCATAATTTTGACATTGACAGCCCTCGTTTTTCGTCAAGAACTTGACCCCAAACTTGCCATGGCTGCCGCTGCTGCCCCGCCAAGAATCCAAAGAGTCGTCGCCGTCGCTGTCAGTCGCTTGTAGACGCGTCTACGTGCGGCCAGCGATTTCCTGGTTTAGAATCGTGCAAACAGGTTCACCTTGGCGCATGACTAACGCCGCCAGTAGTGAGCAGCAGTTACTAGTGACTATAGCGGGGTTATATATTGTTGTTGTTTCCTAGACCTGATCTATGCATGTCAACAGAAGTCGGGGCCCGGAAATGTGACTTCGCCTACGAAGTAACCTTTGGCAGTTAGAGAGAGGGAGCCATAGAAGGGCCTGACATTTTCATAATTTTATGGGCACACGTTTCAATGATATTAGATTTCAATGATCATAGATCATAAGACTACTAAACTTGATTTATGGTAGTTTTATTTATCACCCAACTAAACAGATACTCTTTTGCTTTCATTTACTAATCAAATACTCTTTTCTTTGACTTTAAAGAGTAAATTTAGAGTAAAGAGTAAATTAGAGAGTAACTTCAGAAACTTACCAGCAATGTGGGCATCGAGTAGGAGGGGCAATCGCGCGCCCTTTGCCGCATCGCCGAGACCTTCTCCTTGGTGAACTCGCAGGTCTCGAGGTGGGCGCGCAGCACGGCGGCGAGTAGGCGTGGCTGGTCATCCAGCTCGGTGGCCAATGCACGCTGCTGGCCGCGATTCTGGGTGCTCTGCTGCATGGCGGCCAAAATACGCGCCTTTTCGCGCTTCGGCACGCGTCCAAAGCGCACAGCTGCAATGAAAAAAAAGGAATACAGGTAAGTAAGTAACCTTGCAACATCAAGTCAAAACTATATAAAAATTAAGGCCCCATCAATTACACAGTTGAGTGCTTTGCACCGCCGCAGCAGGTGCAAAAGACAGCTGTTGTTCGGTTGTCCTGTTGTCACGCAGGAAGTTCCCCCTTTTGCCCAGGATGCCCTTCAAAGTGGGTCATTGCCTCAGCTGCTGAGGCTTGCCACAGTCTGTCAGTCTTCGATCTACGCTCTCCTCTTCTCTGTTACACTTTCTCTTTTTTTTAGATTTTTAATTTCTGCCTCTGGCCGCAACCGAAAAATTTGTATGTGGGTGAACTTTCACATTTCACCAATAAACCGAAAGAGAGAGAGATGTAAAGAGAGAAAAAAGCAAATCAGGCACGTTTGCGGTCACGTTTTTCGCACTTGGAAGTAAGAAAAGAGGAACTAAAGGGAGTGACAAAAAAGGTTTGAAGGAGATCAAAGAGAGATTATCTTGCAGTTCGTCAATTAATTCAGATTTTTAATATTTAAAGATCGATTATATTTAACAGAATATTTATGATACTTTTAGAAATTTTTTATTTAATTATATACTTAATAAAACTCTTTAAATATCGAACTTTATTTATCTTTATAAGAATTTAAAAGGTTTTTCAATGCCTCTCTATCTTCACTACCTTTTCAGCTATCAGTAAAGAAATTTCCCTTCTTTTCCCTCTCTACCTTAACTACCTTTTCAGCTTCACCTTTTTTTCTGGTAAAACTTTTCCCCGGCTTCAAACAAATCTGACAAATGTTTGGCCAACTTTTCAATGTCAAAAGAAATCGGTGCTCGTACGAAAAAAAATTTCACTCTGGCACAGAAAAGTGAAACACTGAAACAGCGTTTTCCATGCGTTTCCACCATTTCCATTGCTGCTGCTGCTGCTGAGAGAAAGAGAGATGGAGGAAGAGCCGGCCAGAGAGTGTGACCCAGTTGGCGGGCAGCGAAATCCAGGTCAAACGAAATGGAAAATGAAGCCTCTGCGCAGGCGCAGCAGCAGCAGCAGCAGCAGCTGGCGCTGCGCGTAGAAATTAGAGCGTTCCAACTTTCCAACGCGCCGACGCGACGGGAGAGATGCGAACACCGCTCTCTCGCGGTTTCTTCGCTCTTCTTGTAGAAAATAGCAACGCCACGCAAAGCCAACTTGCCGTCGCCTTCGCTGGAGTTTCGATTCAAGTTTAAAGCTCTTCCGCCGCAAAGAAAAAAAAAAATATTGTATGTTTATAAACGAGGTCAACACTTCAATGGCGCTCGCTTTTTTTTGTTGTTGTTGTTGTTGTGTTGATTGTTGCGGGCACAGTGAGGGCTCTTGTAGAGTGAATAAAGTATTAACTAGTAAATGCTTAAATAATTTCCCTAAAGGCAAGAATTTCCCTTTCAAGATAACTGTTTTTCTAGTATAAGAGATTTAAAAAAAATGCTTGAAAGCCTGGCTTCTCTTTAACAAGTCTCCACTGTATTTGGTTGAAGTCAATGATGGTTTGGAGTTAAAAAAAAGGTAAACAAAATGAGTGGAATCAAAGTAGAGAATCTCAGAATGCTTGCATTTCTCTCGTAGATTTTTTCCTGCTCGTTTTTTTTTTTGGAAACCGAAAGCTGGGTGTTATTTTAATTTTAACTCTTTTTTTCTCTTTGGCCAAAATCTGTGTCAGAGTCGGGCTTAGGGAAATTGGTTTCGGCTCTTTCACTTTCTAACTTTCGCATTGCATTGTCTCAGCCGATGGAAATGGAAATTGTGTCTTAAATCCGTGGATTCTGGTTGAAACTTACGGGCATTGTGATAGTTGACATTGCCTTTGAGTATGCCCTTCAATATTGGCAATTCTTCGCCCATTTTGATGCTTTTTGTTCGCTTTTTGGATTTATTTTGACAATCTGGGGTCTTGACTTGGTCACTTTTCCCTTGGCGGGCACATCAACCACTCAGTTTAACGCGGTCATTAAGTATTCTATTTTTTTTGTTTAAGATAACTCTTTGCAATATTCTCTTGATTTTTCTTGGGTTTCTTTGCTTTTTATTTGGCACACACACAGCTTTGGTTGGAGCTCTCAGGTACAATATATAAATATTTGGATATTTTTGAGTAACTTGTTAACTTATTTGCACTAAAAACTCGGTTAAATATTTTTTGTTAATTAACTGCTGTTTTCGTTTTGCGTGAGAGGAACTTTCTTTGCTTCTGGGTTTTCACTTGGATTTTTTTGTGTTTAATATTTAGCAAATAAATTAGTGGTTTTTTATTTTAGATTTTATATTAATTTTTTTATTTTTAGCGCGTAATCCAGACAGACGAGTGGTGTGTGTGTGTTTTTTTGGGGAGACTCGGTCGACTTTTCTTCACATTAACTTTGGACACTTGGACAACTCTTGTATTGGTTGCTTGTAATTATATTATTTCTTGTGTTATTTGTTTAAAACTATTCGCACTCGCGCGCTGCTTGGCTCTCGGCTTACTTCGGATCCCGCGGATCGCTGGCTAACATGACAAAACACGACAAGGTCTCGAACGCGACTAACTGTAAAAGCCAAAGCGCGTTACGAATATACCCCAAAGGTATCGGGCATCGACATCGGCATCGGTATCGGTATATCGGTGTCTGTCGTTGTGGAGAGCGAACCTCAGTGATGGTGACTGAGCTTCAGGCCGCCAAAAGCGAAGCACAAAACAGACGGGAAAACTCGAACAAAACACACAGAGAGCCAAAAGCCGCTAAAGTCGGCTAATGGGAGAGAGAGAGAGAGAGCGCAGTGAATGAGCTGGCCAAAGAGTGCGAGAGCAAAGCTCTTTTCAGAGCAAAAAAGTAAAGAGAGGTTGGTCCAGTGATAAGGCAATGAAATATGCTCCAAATATTTACTGTTATTATGGGGGGAATTTTTTAAGGCAACGAATTTTAAAATTAAATTAATTATACATTTTTTTTATTAAGCTCTGGAATTTATCCAACTGCACATTTTATGTCCATTTATATTAATTTTTGCTTCCATTTACATTCCATTCATTTTTTTTTTAACGGAATATTTGTAAGAAAATGTACAAATTCATTTTTAAATTGCATTTCTTAGATGTTTTTTAAAACAATGCAAACATTGCAAAAACAAAGCAAGTTCAAGCACTGATAAGCTTTCCTGATAAGCTTGTCACGGCTCTCTCTTTTATTGTTCATATTTTTAAGGGCGCTAGCTGTCTCTTTGTATTTAAAACAAGTTCAACAAACCCAAAGAGAGTCGAAGAGATTCCAAGAGCAGACTCTCTTAACCCCCCATAGAGCTTCTCACCACTTAAGAGCATTTCGTGTTGAATTACTCAAAGCTTTTTCCAGAGCTTTCGCCGTACTTGTAGTTATTTTTGAATATTTTTTTTTGCATTTTACCGACTTTCCACAGTGCGTATGAGTGATGAGCAAAAAGCAAACATTACCCATCCGCCATGTGGACAAAGCTGGCAAACATCATCAACAGGTGACAAGGCCTGCATTTACATGCAGATTTAAAATATTTATTTATTTAAATATTATAAATTTCCCTTTATGACTCACTAGAGCTCCAGTTTTTGTGTTTGTTTATGCCTAGAAACCTCGGAAGGTGCTGTGTGTGTCATCGCGGAGTTTCTGGTTGCCTCGGTTTCGGTTTCGGCTGCTGGTCAATGAACTTAGCCGCTCGAATGAGGCCACAGAAACGTAACGAAGCAACATTTAATAATCATTCGGCGGCGCGAGGAAAGTAAAAGTGAAAGTTGTTTGGCTCAATTTTTTTTTTTGGAAAGAGAGAGGGGGAAGGGGGGGTTATAAGCAAGAAATTTTCGTGCGTGCCGTGGAAATGCAAGCAAACTCACTCCTCATTCGATTGGTCAACATGGGCCGCTGTTTGGGCCTACAAAATGGGTTGCATAACAACAGCAACAAAATATTGGGGCGGCAGACGAAATGGAAGCGACGAGAAAAAGGGGGGAAGGGGTGCCCCCAAAAATGAACGGGTTTTTTTGGAGGGTTTAAAATATTTCCTGCATAAGGTTTGACCTCTTTTTGAACAGTTTTGTTAGCAAAAGTTCATGCTTTTGGTTATATATTTATTATAAAATTTATATTTTTATAATATGTTAACTTTTTAGGATATATTTTTCTTAGTTTTCTTTGTTTTTGCTTATATATTTATCAAAAAATTTATAATTTTATAAAATTATAAGTTTTTAGGATATCTTATTCTTAGTTTTCGCTGTTTTTGGTTTTATAATCATTATAAATTTTATATTTTAATATAACTTTAACATTTTATCTAAGCACTTTTCATATTTTCCTCTTCTTAGTTATTTTTATATTGTATAAACTCTGTATTTTTTATAAAATTTAAATATTTATTAATATATATTTCTTGGTTCCAGTTTAAAACTTTATATAATTCCCTCTTCTTCATCTTAAACCAGTTCAATAGCATCGCTTTTGGCCATAATTGACATTCACAATAAATGCCGGCAATTAA
>VNJS01011783.1:0-45432 GCA_008042575.1 Drosophila watanabei | reverse complement strand
TTCCATAATCTATCTAATGTGCAGTAATAGGCGTGTGTACATAGAGGATATTGTGTGTGTTCAGTGGGTGTTGTTATATGTGGATTATCGCTAGAAAGAATTCCGACTTGAGTACCTTATCTAAAAAGCTTGTGAAGAACTTGCATTGCAGCGACTAGGAGGAGTGAGAATTCTTAAGTGGATTATGATTTCATATAGTAATATAATTGTTTAGGAGGCAATAAAATATAAATTTGAAATAAATCCATGATAACTTTATCAGTATTATTTTTACAGGATTAGGACAGTGTGCAAAATAACAGGACTTTGTGTGATTCCCAAGCTTTTGCAATAAATTAATACGATATTTAAATATTAAATAAACAGAAATAATACAAGTTTAAGCTCACGTGTAGTTATTATCAATGAAATGGGAGCAAATATCGTGTTTTCTTTAATTATCGCTGTTAAAAATTAATTACAAAATGCTCATCATAGTAACAGTAACAGAACCACTTTTATTATTTGCTCAATGAAGTTAAAATTATATAAAAAACCGCTAACCTGCCATTATTTATTATTTCCATTATTGACCCACGACCTAAAGGAGTTATTAAATGAAAATAAGGAATTAACAAGTTGTTCACATTAAATGCATTCCTTTGTTCATTGGAAAGCATTCTTATCCTATAAAAGGCACCTAAAAGTGATGTGATTTGAATACAAAATAAAAATAATAATGGTAGAGTGAATTATAATGCATTGCCCTCAGCTGACTGATTTATTGGGAATCAAATTTATACAAATTTTTTATATTTTTTTTTCCATATGAATAATTTGTTTATTTCCCCAAAATGTCAAACAAATTATTTAGATAAGATAATTCCTATAATTTATGCAAATTTATAACAATTTCGTTTGAACTTTTGGCTAAAAATATTCTGGTCTAACCATTTAATTACTAATTGCTTATTAAATTCGGGTATTTTTGTGGTTAGCTAGCATCTTTTTTTTTTTGTTAATAAATATTTTGCCAAATTATAATGATTAGTTATCCGTCAGAAATTGAGGAATGATATCGATTTACTTGAATGGCTAGTTTCGTTCTTTATTTCTTCTTCCTCAACAGCTCTTTGTATTAGCTAATTCTTCGGTATGCTAAGCGAGTTGTCGGGGGTCAAGAGTCTTTGCCAAATCAAAGTGCCTCGGTTGCCACCTGACGTCACGGAATACACTGCCTGGAATAGAAAACAAATCTGACAGCCAACGAGTAATTAGCATAAGTTGCCGGTCTAAGCAAAGTGCCTTCTCTACATTTAAGCTTTCAATTAGGCAAACTATTTTCAGCAGAATGTTTATTTCCTTGTTGCAAAGAGGTGACTCAAGCTTAAGGATGCAGTTTCTGTCCCTGACTTTAGCAGTAGATTTTGAACTTTAGAGGCTTCTTCTCCAGAAACCAGAACGGGTTTCTTGTTTGCTGGCGCCAGGTCTTGGGTCTGGCGCCAAGAACATTAAGCAAGTAAATAAGACGAAAATTCGGTCTCGGAACCCTAAGAATTCTAAAGCTCTTAAAGCCTGTTTACATGCCAGGCAGGATCAGACCATTAGCTTGTTGACAATTTTTAATAAATATTTATTAGCATCTCAGTAAGATGGATTAGTAAGTGTCGAGTTGATGGGATTCAATAAATCACAGCTGTAAGTGGGAACTGCTGTAATACTTTGAATGGAATTAAATAGTAGATGCTTTAGAGACTGTGTTAATAAGCTCTTAATTGTTTCTAATTAAACCCCTCTCCTGCCTGATGGGAAAATTGCAACTGCTAACTGCAGCTCCACCCTAGAACTCAAAGATCGTGATTTGTCTGTCAACGATAAAGACTCTTTGGGTTCTTAAAACAATATCCATTTAAGGTATATTAAGGTATGGAAAATTTATAGCTTGAATACTTCCTACATTTATATACATATTTATATTATTTTCTTTAAATTTTTATATACTTTTTAGCGTATTATAATATTAGTTATCAGCCTGCAACGAAGTGAAGGAGTCGTTTTCGACCCTATAAATAATATATATTCTAAACATTAACGAATTTTTTAAGAGGTTAAATTCTTTTTTAATATTTCAAATTCAAAATGCAGATTTCTTTAACTTATTAAAACCTAGCATAGAAAAGCCTTCCGAATTCAAAATCAAGAATTTTTGGCTTAGTTATGATCGATTTTTATGCAAAGGTATATAAAACTTAGGCTTCTCGAAATAAGCTTTCTTTCGTGTTATTGTGTAAATTTAATGGACTTTTTCACTTATTAAATTAGTGTCATTTTGCCGAGCAATGGCCTTAGTTAATAGTATAAAATAATGGTAAATGGGGAAATGTTGCTTATATAAAATATATAATATAAAATAAATATGCATATAAGAAAATCCCTCAAAATCAAATTAAGCTGATTTCGCATTAAATATCAAGTAGATTTTAATAGTTTTATCTACATATAATAATCAGGTTTCTTAACGTAACAAGCCCAAGATAAGGGATGTGTCAATAAACAAGTCCTTAAGTCAAGGATTAGTTCAGTAAAATTGGCTTTACATTGCATGAAAGGGAACTGATTTGCTATTGTGTAAGCCTCTTATTAAAATACTTTGGGTCATTGAATATGCATTAGTTAAAAAAATAGATATAAATGTGTAACCATTTAGTGTATTTATATCATTTAGATTTTATATCAAAAGAATTCGAAACCTTCAGGCTTATTAAAAATCCATTAAATCACTATTATAGTGATTTATTACTATTACATGATTTTACACTCCTATTTGCTTAAAATTCAGTAAAAGAAGCTCCCATGCTTAACACCAATTTAATGACTAATTTTGTTGATATTTTCCACGACTCAAATAAGTTACCAAGAACAATTGTGCAAACACAGAGGCGAGGCGAGAGAGAACCCTTTATCAGGCCGCCTCCCCTTGAGGTGTGGAATTCAAGGCCGGGGCATAATTTTTGATAAATCGTGTGTACTCTTTGATGGTTTTATTTTCGTCACGCTTCCTCCTCCTCCTCCTCTGCCACACATGTCGAAATCTATAATGATTAATTTTTATTTGTAATCTCCGGCGAAGAAGCAGCCAGCAGAAGCAGAAGCACTGCTGCGATCAAAACAAAACTGGCAATAAATCTGCAATCACACGACCAAGCGTGCATAAAGAGGAACAAAAACAAAGGCCCAGAAAACACACACAGAACAGACAGCCATAATAATCGCACTACTGACAGAAGTACAAAAAATAAATAAATAAAAGTACACAAAACATACGGAGTGAAAATAACCGCGCCAGCAAGAAATCCAGCAGCGCCAATTCCCATTCCAATTCCGACTTTGGTGCGGTAGGTAATGACACATTCGGCAACCGGCGCACGTATCTAGATGCGAACGGGCATTGAAAGTATCTGAATCCATCAGGGCCCCGCCTTTGTCACCCGCAACGCCCACACAATATAATATATGAGTTTTTAAAAAGCGGCATTAAATAACGATCAGCACAACCATCAACAGCCGCCATGGAGCAGTCGCGAAATCTGCTCACCAAACAGTCCAAAGATGTCGAGTTCCAAGATGTCTTTTACACGGTTAAGGAGAGGAAGAATTTCTGTAAGTTAAAGAATCCTTAAATTAAAAAAATCTATTAATAAGGTAGATTTTTAGTTGTGAGATATTGCATGTAATATTATATTTAATTGATAAAAGAACGTTTGCAAAATATTGTTACTAAAATACAAGATTATTTTTAAAGTTTCTTCTGATGCTTAGAAATTAACACTTACAACATTTAAAGAGTTTACTTTTAATTCAATATTATTCAATATAAAACCGGTATTTTTTACCATCAAGGGAGTTTTGAAAAGCGTTTGTAGGACAGCCAGTTTAGTTACACTTTTCATACAACATTTACAACATTTTTATTCCTTCATTACTAAAGGTCTCCCAAGTAATCTTAGGTAAATGTGCTTAATACACATATAAAAATAAAAAAATAGTTAATATGTGATAATACCCATTTAGAAACATAAAAAAATGCTTAAATATATGATAAACGTTAAAGTCCTTCATGGCTCTATGGCAATACATCTGCAAAGAAGCCGCCAGCCGCTTTGTTTGTGAAATATCTTTCGGTTGCATAGGTTTTTGTTTGCACTCGAATATATCATAAGTTGACTTTGGCTCGGTAGTCGGTGTTATGCGGCTCTGTGCAATATTTTCAGCGTCGTGTAATGGCCAAGTAGCTGGCTGGCCAAGCGCTAACTGCTCCATAATTATAGGGTCAAGCTTTTTTTGCGCTCTTTATGGTCTCTTTTTTGGCTTTATTTCTAATGTCAATTGCTTAACTTGTTACATTATTTGTCTAAGGTTTTAAACGAAATAAAGTTTGACACACTCGACTTTCAAATAGTTACGTTCTTAAGGTGGTTGTTATGGTGGCAAACGGGTTTCTTTCCCTATTCCGGACCTTGTTTTTGGCAAAAGTTCAAGCTCAACTACGGCCGGAGACGGTCAGAACGGCTTGGTGTCTCCGGCCGTGCATGCCATTGACACAGAATCGAATGGAATTGTAAATGGCAATTGAAATTATATGCAAGTGGCAGGGCATCAAGTTCGTTCTGGTAGAAAGCAGTTGTTGAGTATGGATTGAGCTAAAAATTAAGTATTAGAATTGGAATTAAGTACAATTAAATGGAATGTTTTACCCTGCTATAAGATAATATATATTTACTTAAGTTGCTCTATAAAAGGAAGTGTAATTTATTTCATTAACAAAATGTTTCAGGGAATAAAACAAAACATCTATGATGGATTTTAGCCTTTTAGGGATTTTTTCCTTGAAATAATCTTAAGAACCTAATTCTTTAAGGGGTACTTTTCCTTATTTCTAAGTAAAGTTTTCTAGGTCTACTAAGCATATTCTTTCTGACACTCTTCTTGATAGTTTACTTACGTAATTAGTACCTTCCTCCTGAGAGGAACTATCAAGAGTAGTTTGCTTACTAAAGTTTCGTCACGACCTGCCCCCAACTTTCATTATTTATTTTCACTAGTTAGAAATGTATTATTCTAGGAAGTAATATTTTTAAATATGTAAACAATCTATGTGTCCGGATATGCCCTTGCAAATGCAGTCGTGCCTTTTCAATTAATCGCATCGAAGCCATCAGTCACCGAGAGTAGCTACACCATCCATCAGGTGTGTTTTTATTGGCTGTATTTGGCAGGTATTCACAATGGGAAATGCCTGCCTAACCACTCAGCACACCAATAACTTTGTTTCTGTGGAGTTGTGCTTCCTGATTGCAGAGACCGAGTCAGAGAGAATCTCAAGTACGACTGATGATTAATTGTTGCTCATACGCCATGTGCAACGTGCAGCAGCCAAGCGCGAGATGTCGCCAAAAGTGGTCGCTATGTGGAATAATCTAGTGAGCGATAAACATGAGAATAATGCACATAAAACGATGCTTCTCATAGAGATAAGTCACTAGGAAACTTGTATGAAACTATCCATTAGATAATTTCTGAGAATTCACGGAAACTCTGTACAGTTGAGGTTGATGTACGCACCATAATCATGTCAGATCAATATTGACTTGGAAATCACCAGTTTTGAAACGCACTGTACAAATTAATGTGTACATAGAAATCAGTAGTTTGTGCGCTTAATATTTTGAGTACACAAACACACTCCTATCTAGCTGCAAACATACTATGTGTTATATACACAGACACATTGCGACTTCCTCGATGTGCCCCGCATCAATGGAAACTACAGTAGTTACTCTCTGAATAAAGGCAGCGACAAAAACATCAGCAACCTCATCATCGTCACCATCATCATGATCGGCACTAGGCACTGGCTATGTGTATAGCAACAATTGCAGCCACAAAACAGCAATATTATGTTGGCGCGCAGAGAAAAGCGAAAATTGCCCAACATTGATTGAATAATTTTCCCCTCCGAAAAGTCGCGGCCTGGACACGTTTTTATTATTTTTCTCGCTGTTCCGCGAGAGCGAGCGCTCCCGCTCCCGCTTTTCCATGCCAAGTTCCAAAGTATCCCCCGGGGGCGTTCATACTCTTGGATTATTAGTCAGTCGCCAGTCAATGTCCGGGTTTAACCAGGCTATCCGCCGGCTACTGGGACTGCTAATTAAACAAAATTATACATACTTTAAAGATTCAGCAGTTGAAATAGTTAGATGTTATAGCCCTTCGATCAATCGTCTGAGTCTCATTAGGTTGCATCACAACAATTGAATAATTCAGTTGGAGATGATGGGAAGCCAAAGATCACAGATCTGTTGATTAATTTTAATACCATTTCTATTATTCGGCTTGCCGGTTGCATTTCAATTTTAAAACGCATTTTTTGCTAACTTGCTGCTTTTGACATGCTAATGAAATCGTGTTAATTGGCAAAAGGCAACTCAATTGAAACAATTAGCGTAGTTGTAGTCCTACCCTCTGTTTGCTGATTAACCGATTTGTGACTTAGGGCTGAGTTAGCTAAAGGCCAAAGTCCACAGAACTCTCTGCTTCTCTGACGCAGTTTTATTGTTTCGAACTTAAATAGAAATGTGTAATTTTAATTAAAGTGTACCAAGGGAATTTATAGTACTTTGTACGAAAAGGTGTTTCGGGTAAAATTTGTTACTTAAGGGATTATATTAAGTAATAGCACCTGTCTGCTATATGCTTATTGTTTGGTCAAGATATAGAAGGTGATTCTCTTCAAGTTCGATTGTTTTATAAGCATCTTCTTTCTAAGTTTTATTTTTAAGATGCAAATTGATGTATACATGGCTTAGTTCTTAAGAACTTTAAGAAAACCTTAACTAGATTTTGTTTATCTTTATAACTTCTTGTTTAGTTTATCTCATAAATCATAATATTTAAACTAATTAGTTTCCCAATATTTAAACACAAAAATCCAAACCGTAAACAACTCAAAAAACACGCCGGCAATTGCCATTTCCCGCACTATCTTCGGAAAGTCTGCCCTCCTCCCTCCCCACAAGCTGTCACGCCTCATTATGTGACTCACGTAGACTCGTGGGAGCAGCGGTCCACAAGTCCACCGCATTTGGAGGGGCGCTGAGGCGAAGTGGCGGTTCGATAACCCAGGCCAGGCCAACGTGCTGCTACTGCTGATTCGATTGTTTTGCTGACAATTCGGTTTTTGGGAGCTGCGCGTGCTCAGAACGTGGTGGTGATCAGCGAGAAGAAAACTTTGGAGCCGGCGGCTAATTGATATGTAGACTGGGCGGACACACACGAGCTTGCTATATAATAGGATTTGCATCGGACTCCGGCTCCGACTGGGCCGCCCGTTGTCAGTGACCTTCTGAAATTGGTCCGCGAACCGCGATTCGATTGCGCCATGAATGTTAATTGCTGATACTCGGCGAAATTACGGGTGTACGGTTAGAACTGGGTCAGATTGTTAAGGAAGTTGATTAATTGACATATTTTTATGTAAATATAAAGAAAATGCAATTTTTAAGGTAAATATTTACGAATTGTAAATTGATAAATACAATTTTGAGCTATTGAGCTAAAATGTTTATTAAAATTTGCTTAAATTAAACAAATTTTATTTCAATTTTAAATATTAGAAATTGGTATTTAAAATTCAGAGAACATATTAAGCAATTTGTTTTAGAAACTTTCTAGGGAATCTTGTAAATTCCTAAATAACAGTTTTTACTTTATATCTATCGGAGATTGTTCTCATTTTATTTACATAAATATTTAATATTTCTTTATTTATTTGTTCTTTTTTGTATTATTCTGTTATTATTAATTTAATAAAACTGTTCATCCGCTTCGTTAGTTAGCTAATCGCTTTCAAATTGTAAAATCCACATGATATACATACATATAGTATAAAATTTCTAAGCTGTGTTAGAATTCACAATCAGGCATTGACATTGAAATTTAGAAAACTAGAATTGAACCTAACGATAACCCACTTCCGCTGATTCGAGCAATAAAAATATTAAATTGAAATTTGCAAAATATAAAAATATAACAGAAATGAACAAATAAAAAACTGATAATAAGGCCAAATGGTTCAGCTTGTAGCTCTTGTAACTCAATTAATTGGAGCAATCGAAGCTCAAAGCAAAAGTCAATTAATGTCTGATCTTTAAGAAATCGACCTTCGGAATTATGCAGCTTTAACTGTAAAACTGATAAGAGCGGCATTGGCACACATTAGCTCGGCCGCGGATTGATAATGTCAGTTGGCGGGGAATGCAGGTCAGGTTCGAATTTGCAAATATAGGGAAATTCTTCGTAATTTACTTGTAATTCGAATTAATAAACATGATTAATTCCCCGAGATTATGAATTTTTCCACAGTCGTGCCGAATTTCAAGTGGCAAAATTATACACGAGCGTAAACCTAGAACATTATAGAAGGTCGGGTCGGTTTCTCAGGTAATTCGGCAGACAGACAGGGCGGAAGCTGGTTTCATTTCTGCCCAGTCATGCAATCGCTTCAGACCCATCAATTGTCACCTTTGGAATCTTTCCACAGCCAGGCCATGACATGACATATTCGATCGTCTCCAAACTTGTCTCTAAAGCTACCAAATCTGAGAACTCTAGATCCCAAACTACGTTTATGCTTTGTCAAAATCAATGAAAGTGAAGGAGGTTTTCCCGCTTCACATTCTTGGGTTGTTAAAATAATAATGAAACTAGATTTTGTTAATTTATTTCATTCCTCATTCATGTGTATTCTTTCGTTTTCTGCTTTATTAGCCGCTCAGCCCATTAGACTAGACCAACCAGTCCGAAAAATGTTAACGTTCCTACGTAATCGGCGGTATAAATTATTTCCAGATGGCGGTTTTTTTGTTTTGTTTTCTATGATTCACTTGCACTTTCGATTGTGTATTTGTTTACACATGTTTAGCATATTCTACGCTTCTGGATTTTAATGGGAAACCCTTTGGGCTGGGTAGCTCCCAAGGGAGCAAATATTTAATAGAAATTATTAGTCAGATCTAATGAACAAATAATGATATTAGTTCCATGTATTGCTGGGTTTTTCTTGATTTATTGATTATTAAATTGAACCTTATAAATATATAAATTATAAAATATTAGACTTATAATAATAATAATTCCTATTGCGCAATTTATTTTGCAGGGCGCGTGACCGGTGAGCGCCGGATTCTGAACGGAGTCAGCGGTAGTTTCCGGAACGGTCAACTCTCGGCCATCATGGGACCCTCGGGAGCCGGAAAAAGCAGTTTGCTAAATGCGATTTCGGGTTTCAGGTGAGAACAATAAGCTAAAAAACCAAAACCAAAAACCTGACTGGACGGACTGCATTCGACGGCGTTATGTTCGGGACGTCATCGGGATTGAAGTGTAACAAAGCCACTGAAATAAATACTTGGTATATAATTTGGATACCGCCGAATCGGTGAACCGGTTCTATGCTTAGTCAACTGGTGATTAAAGCCATGTTCTTTCCGACTTGATTCGGCCAGCAGGCATCAGCCAGTCAGCCAGACTTAAATGTGAAATGCCAAATGGGTTCTGCAGGGTTCACCTGGGCGGGGTATATGTACTGTGGGACGGACTCTCGGAGCAACCTTAGCCTTGAAAATAAATGACAGACATGCGCTTGAAGCTGAAGCTTCCTCAATAAAGATTTGTAGATTTTATAAACAGAAATAGAAATGCATAAATGCTCAGTCACAGTGATCACAGATCGTTTGTAGAAAAGTCGTGATGCTGCTAATTACGTTTGGTAATCTTTATAATATATTTATTTAAAAATTAACTAACAAAACGACTTTTAAACACGACCCTGACAAGTTCAAGTTCAAGTTTACTAGAAATGCTTATTAAATTAAATATTTTTTAACCCTCTTTTAACACAATCCCTTTTTTCCTTCCAGGCGCGACGGTGTCTCCGGTAGCATAAAGATTCGGAGAGACAATGCCTGCTACATCACCCAAGATGACCATCATCAGACCCTGCTGACCGTCGAGGAACTCATGAATCTCGCCTGCGACCTTAAGCTAAAGCATAGGCACAAAAAAGCGGAGATCCTCACAGAGATCCTGGAGAATCTACACTTAAATCATCGACGCAATGTGACAGCTGAAAAGCTGAGCGGTGGCGAGCGCAAGCGACTGTCCATCGCCCTGGAACTGGTGGACAATCCCAACATCTTCTTTTTGGATGAACCAACCAGTGGTTTGGATGAGGTGACAGCGGCTCAGTGCATCCGCCTGCTGAAGGCCATGGCCCACGAGGGACGCACCATTGTTTGCACCATCCACCAGCCCTCGGCCACGATATACAATTACTTTGACAGCATCTACGTCTTGGCCAAGGGCCATTGCGTCTATCAGGGCAGCCCGAGAGCCACTATACCCTTCCTGCGCCTGGCTCAGCTCGACTGTCCAAGGCATTACAGTCCCTCGGACTACAGTAAGTGAAATAATTAATAATCTCGAGAAATATCTATAAAAACTGATCCAATTTTGATAGTTATTGAGCTGGTGGATGCCGAGGATGGTCACCTGGTGCCGGCTCTCAGCGAGCTTACGGAGAACGGCAAGCTGATCTATGTGGCCAGTAGGTCGGACCAGTTGGATGGTACTCTAGAGTCCCAGCAGGCTGTCACCACTATGTTCGTGGAGCAGCCCAAGCGTCCGTTTCTGCCCACCTTCTTTGCCGGCAGTGCTGCCTCTACGGATGGTACGTTGATTGGCGGTACCAGTGCTCTGTTGGAGCAGGTGAAGGCCCTTTCCAGGCGACTGCACACGAATCCGCGCGAGATCTCGGGCGTGCGGCAGTTTATGGTCCTCATGCGAGTGATGCTGCTGCGGATAACGCGTGCTCGGCTGGCTCTCACCATCCAGCTGTTCCATCACCTGCTCTGCGGCTTGTTCTTTGGCCTGATCTTCTTCCAGCTGGGTAACCAGGGAGCGCGCATGTTTGATCACCTCAAATTCTGCATCGGAGCTGTGCTCATGATCGTGTACACACAGGTGATGGTGCCTATCCTGAGCTGTGAGTACCTGTCAAGTCACTCTATCGAAGAATTTCCTTAACCAAATCTTTACCCATAGATCCCGCTGAGGTGAAGGTGGTCAAGAAGGAGACCTTCAATCGCTGGTACACTCTGACACCCTACTATATGGCCTTGACTGTGTCGCGCCTGCCACTGCAGGTTCTGCTGAACATCACCTTTATGGCGGTCACCTATTGGATGTCCGGTCTGCCAGAGCAACTCTGGCGCTTTGGCATCTTTGTGGCCGTTGGGTTAATGATCTCACTGGTGGCCGAGGGCATGGGCCTGGCCATTGGTGCCACTTTCAGCATAACAGTGAGTTTAAGAGAGAATTTTACTCAAATTTGATTTGTAATGATATGCAATTCTCCCCGCAGAATGGCAGCGTGGTGGGTCCCATGATAATAGCCCCTCTGATGGGCCTGGCGGTGTACGGCTTCGATTTTGCCCCGCAAATCACGGGCGGCATGCAGCTGCTGATGAAGTTCAGCTATATCCGCGTGGGCGTAGTGTCCCTGGTCCTGGCCGTGTTCGGCTTCCAGCGGGAGGAGCTGGACTGTGATGACATCTACTGCCACTTCAGCGATCCGCGTGTTCTGCTCAAGTTCCTCGACGTGGAGAAGGTGTCCATGCTGCATCAGTTCGGCATTCTGGCCATGCTGATGCTCTTCTTCCGGGTGATGATGTACATAAGTCTGCGCAAGCGCTGCTATACCTGAGTCCGACTTGGAGCGGCAGTCTCCTGATGAATCTTACTCCCTAGTTTTAGCCAAATGTCAATGCTGTGATGTTCGATCTTAAACAGACAGAAGCGGACTCTCCCTGTACATATATGCACCATTCCCCCGACAGGCTATACTTAGTTAGCTGTAAGTTAGATCTAAGTTAACACAAACACAACTCAGCAGACCGCACATTTTATACAGTTTAAACTAGTTTACTTGGTAAAAGTGATTTAAATTCGAATCGTTCAAGCAAATAAATACTATAAACTACTACTTGTAGGCAAAAACAACCTTTAATTTTGAAATTTTTAGTACGAAATCATTAAATCCTGCATGCATTTCATGCATCGAAGACTAGTTATGTCCTTTTAGCGTCACAAGCTCCTACGCAGTTACCAGGTAAAAGGCGAGAATTCCGTTTTAAAGTTTTTATATGATCTGATTGTTGTACAATTTATTTTGTAAATAGTATATACAAAGCATCGTTTAAACAAAGTCAAATTAACTTTATAGCTTAGAACAAATATTTCCTAGGAAAATTGTACATGCTGCAGTTAGATCCTCTTGAAATCAATCCTCAAATTGAGGTTACAGCTAATTAATTACATTGTTTCTCTAAATAAAAGGTAATTAAGGCTAATTAGAATCAAAGGCAGTGGCAGGCACTGAACTTCTACTTCTTCATGCTGCCCAACTTCTCCTTGCGCTTCTTCACGTGCTTTTTAACCTTGACCTTGCGCTGCTCGGCCTTTGCCTCCTTTACGGCTTTTTTACGAGCTTTTTTGCTTTCGGGCGACTCATCGCGCGGTCGGGCGGAGTTCTTAAAGCGAGTGCCATCATCGTCGTCGTCCTCGTTTTCTTGTGAGTCCGCTTCATCCTCGCTGCCTTCCGTGTGAGGTTCATCGGGGTTGTTCTGTGACTTGGATTCCAGAATGTCAGGCTGCTGCTGCACATCCAAATCCGAGTTCAGACCCGTGATCTTGCCGTAGATGAGACTTTGCTGGACACCCTCCTTGGCCTTGGCCACATCCCGCTCAAAGTGACGCACCTGTTAAGGGAATTCGGAAGCATAAGAATCCTGCAGCTTAGAAGTAAAGTAAGAGAACTTACCTCGTCCAAGCGCTTGGGAATGTAGGTGTTCTGCCACACGGCCTCGTCGATCTTCTCCTGCGCGGATATGGCGTCAAAGTCTCGGTCCTTGATCCGCTCCGAAATGCGCTCCAGACACTCCTCCATGTTGCTTTCGTTGATGGTCTGGTCGGTGATGAAGTTAAACAGCTCCTTCACAGTCATGGTGGCCACGGCTCGCTTGCGGAAAAACTCCGAAATATTTGTGCAGTCCTTGCGCAGAAAGTCAAACGAATGCGGATGATCGTGCTCCACGGCCTGGCTGACATCGATGATCACCAGCTGTCCGTCCTGCAGCAGGATGTTGAACTCGGAGAGATCGGCATGGACGAGGCGGCACTGGTTGTAGATTCGCCACATGATAACCACGCAGTCGCGGTACAGCTCGCGGGCCTTGGACGTGCTCAGCTCGACGTCCTTCAGCTTGGGAGCGGGCCAGCCGTCGCGACCGCAGAAGCGCATGACCAGGACATGGGAGCGCAGTAGAATGGGCTCTGGGACTGGAACACCAGCGTTGCGCATGCGCAGATAGTTGCGCATCTCCTTCTCCGCCCAAGTGCGCACCATCTTTCGCGGATTGTGCTTGCAGTAGCCGTGCCGGAAGCGGAACTCGCCGGACACATACTTGTCGCGGTCCTTGAACACCAGTATTGAGGTCTTGTAGATCTTGATGGCGTACTCATCGCCTCCATCCTTGGACACCGCGTGATACACGTTCGCCTCCTTGCCGGTGGAAATGCAGCCATTGATCTCTTGGATGAGGCCGCGATTCAGCAGCTTGAAGAGGATCATGCGAGTGCGGGGATCCATCACCTGCTCGGCGGTGGCCCGGTCGTGTTTGTCCCGCACCTGCGTCCGATCTCGCCGATCGAAGTTCACCAGCCGGTTGGCCGCCTGGGCGCTCATGTTGGTGGTGGGATCGTATTTCTCCACGTTGATGCGGGCAGAGTACCGTCGCAGCAGCTTCTCATTGGGCTGATAGCTGCTCACGCGCTGTGTACCGCCAGAGCCGCCTCCCCCGCCGCCGCCGGCGCTGTTTCCTCCGCCAGCGTGCGTGAGCTGCGGCTGAACGTTGAGCTTATTGAAGCCCGTGTAGGCCTCCTCGTAGGTGTCGTAGTCGTCGCCCACCTCGTAGTCCTCTTCATCGTACTCCTCATTCTCAGGCTCTTCCTCGTCGTCATCCTCCTCGTTGGTGGGCTCTATCACCAGTGCCAGGTCATCGTTGGCTTCCTTTGGCGTCAGCTTGATGTCCTTGAAGATTTCATGCTTCACTGTGAGGTTTTTGAAATCGTTCACCCATTCGGACTGCAGGAATAGCGAATTTTTGTGAATAGAATTAGGAATTTAAGAACTATTCTGCTTACATTCTTCAGATCTTCTTCGTCCTCCTCGGCGTCGCTGTACTTGTGCGTGTCGTCTTTGTCCATCTTCGAGCACAGTCACTTAAGCGTACTAGTTGTTTTACGTATTTATAGGCAAAAAGCTTTCCAAGCAATGCAGCGATTTCACAAATCGCTTTCGCTAAAGTTTTGAAATTTCACAAAATTGGTTTAACCACACGTGCAATGCATTGTTTTGGTATTTTTACCAGGGTTGCCAATACACGGGTGATATTATCGATGTTTTGAGAGCTAAAATTCGATATTAGAGATAGTATATTTATACCAGCTTGATGTTGAAATATTTGGTACTTTAACATTTTCTAAGCCGGTCACGCTATGGTCACACTGTCCCGCTACACATGTTTGGATTTCCACAAAAACAACAATGAACGACCTGTAGTTTTTGAATTAAATAATTTGCTTGCAATTCGGCGCCATGTTCGTGCTGGCCGAGCTGAAGGACACCGTGCGGATTGCGCCGGACCAGTTTCACCTCAAGCTGGTGGACGCAGTGCGCGACGAGATCGACCGCAAGCTGGCCAACAAGGTGAGCTCTTCCTTGCGTTCCCATTGCTTAGTTATTCATTCTCCCCCTTTATTTCCCGGCAGGTTTTACTCAATGTGGGCCTGTGCATTGCCCTTAAGGATATCGTCTCGCTAAAGGACTCGGTTATCCTGCCAGGGGATGGAGCCTCGCACACGGAGGTGCTCTTTCGCTATGTGGTCTTCCGTCCAATGGTTGGCACCGTGCTCACGGGAAAGATCCGCAACTGCAGCCGGGAAGGTGTCCATGTGACCCTCGGCTTCTTCGACGACATTCTCATCCCGCACGCCGCCTTGCAGCATCCCTCGCGCTTTGACGAGGCCGAGCAGGCCTGGGTCTGGGAATATCCGCTGGAAGACGGAGCCAAACACGATCTGTTTATGGATGTGGGCGAGCCCATCAAGTTCCGAGTGTCGCGGGAGATCTTCGAGGAGACCTCGCCCATTGGGCCGCCCAAGGCAGAGGCTCAGTCGCAGCAGGGATCCAGCACATCCTCGGCAGCGGCAGCCGCATCCGCTGCTGCTGCTCAGGAGGTCAAGACACCGTACAAGATTATTGTGAGCTCGCTAGGCTGACTCTTTGATAGATTTTTTTAAGCTAATTGGTGTAAACTTTATTTTTCAGGGTGCCATCAACGAGTCTGGCCTGGGCGTTCTCTCCTGGTGGGACCAGCAGGGCAAGGAGGAGGAGCAAGACGACGAGGAGGACGATGAGTATGACAACGACGAGGATGGCGAGGGTGCGTGTGAGGAATGACACTGAATTTGACTTTAGTTTTAAGTGAGCTCAAATTATTTATATTTGAAGGAGGAAGTTAGTTATTATTAATGTTGAAATACACAGATTATTATAAAGAAAGGTCAGATAAAAAGGCCATTTAAATAATTTTCTCCATTTATTTATTTATCATGTACTTGTAGAGTGGTTGTGTTTGTTTTTTTGTTGGTTTAGGACTGCGACTTGCCGTCTCCGTTCATGATGAAGGGCTCTCGCTCTCTCCCTCTGGATTTAAAAACAAAGCATTTACATTAGGTCTGAGAGGGGGGATTGCTTTAGTTTAATGGGGCGGGGGAGGAGAGCAGCTCGCGTTAACGTAAGCCATATATTAATATAGAGTATCTTTGGGGCCAGAAGTACATTCATAGATTGTTTCAGGGTTCGCTTGACAACAATTTGCTAAACATTGTGTTAAATATTGACTCCTTGGGTAGCGTGCACCGATTCCTTGCTTAAAATACTTTCAGTTGCCGTAAGTTAGTTACAGATTAGTCATATGGTACAATCGAAGTAAGGTTTCACTGGTCAGGGGCTGCAAGAGACTAAGTTTTGTGTGTTTCAATTGCAATTCTCGATTTAAAGCTGCCGGCAACTCGTAAATATTTTCAAATTTATTCGATTTATGTTTGGTTTTTCTTTGCTTCTTTGAACTAATGTAAGTTAATTGCATATTTTGATTCTTTGTAATTCATACTTGTTCTTTGTTTGTTTGTTGTTTGTTCGTCTTTTGGGCGCAATGTTTGTTTTGTTTTGGTTTTGTTTCGTCGGTAATTTACACGTAGACTGTATGTTTAGTTACAGCGAGAGTAGTAAATAAATAAAACGTTCGTTAAAAACTACAATAATATAAATAAAGTATGTATATTTATAAATATATATATTTATGTATGTATATTAGACATATTGCATTGCGTGTAAATAAATATCATCTTCGGGTCTTTTGTGGTACATCGTCTTAAACAGATCAACTTAACTAAGTTCCGTATCAAATCACAGCAGAAATCATAAAAAGTCTAAAACTATAAGGGATAGAGAGTAGTAAGTACGGTGTTGACGGAAAGTTGAAGTCACATAGCACGCGAGGAACTTGCCGCCTGGAGGCTAAGTGTACCAAATAAGCATACACCGAACTCAAACCAAAATCAGTGTCGTCCAGTGTCCGAGTGTCCAGGGTCTAGAGTTGGGGCCGCCGCCCATCATCGATTATTCAATGATCAGGCAGCGGGGCAGGTGCTCCTTCAAGTAGTCGAACAGCTCGTGCGACGCTCCCGGGCAGTTGGTCAGCTCCAGCTCCTGCAGATGCCGCAGCTGGATCAGGCTGGACAGGCCTGAGGAGGTCAGCAGCGGACAGCCGGCCAGCGATAGCACTTGCAGGTTGCGCATGGAGCAGAGGTGCTGCAGCCCAAAGTCACGCACCTGGGAGCACCAGCGCAGGAAGAGAGCGGTCAGGGACAGCATCGTGGATATATAGCCCACGCCAATGTCTGTTATATGCACACATCTGGAATTTAAGAGGGAAAATAAATGTTTTAATTGGTTTTGCATTACATTTTTATATAAATATAAATTAATTTATGATGTACAATTTTATCTTATAAATTATAGAAAATATGAATAGCACATGGTGCATGTTGGAGGAATTGGTATATTATTCTTAAAATAGCTCCTGGAAATCGTTCATAATAGTCTGGAATCTGTTCCTTCACTACTTTATTGGACTTCCTCTTTTTGCCCCAACATCTATGTAGTTCCTTCTCCTCTTTAAAGTAAGGCTTGAGCTCCACCTCTTGGGCTTGCATGGAAGGGCATAAGCCAGATGCCTGGTTATACCATATGTGTGCGAATATTTATGGCAGAGATTGTTGCAGAAAACGTTACGTTGCAAGTCAACTGCCTGCGACCGAGCACAATCAGATTACGGAAGGATTCGCTTGGATAGGGAAAATCTTGCACTAAGAAAATATTTATTTACAAACCGCTGATTCAAGGCTTTAAATTAAATATGCATATATTTTTTATATATTTCCCAAGTCATATACATACACCTCATTTCCAATTTTATACATTTCCAATGAACCACATCTTCCTTTCGAAATAGTTTTCTGTGTGTAATTTACTGCCAGTTTCCTGTAAAGCAACGACTCCGACTAATGGCCGCCGCCAGAGATGAGGTGCAGCTACTCGGCGACGGAAATTGAATTTTACTCATGAATAATTACACAGCGAACGGAAGATGGGAAGGGTAACGACGACGGCGACGACCTTGCGCCTGGCCTGGCGGACTCACCTATCCAGCGTCAGCTCCTCCAGCTGGTTCAGATCACAGGCTATATACTCGAGCGAGGCGTCCGTAATGCGGGGACACCAGGACAGGTCCAGGGCGCGCAGCTTCTGCAGATTCTCGGCAATCAGCTCCACACCGTCGTCCGTCAGCTTGCTGCATCCGGAGAGGCTTAGTACCGTGAGATGGGGCAGGGAGTGCACTGCAATCAGAGAGGGGAAGAAATACATTAGTTATGGGCACCAGATGGGGCACTGCAAGGAGTCAGGATTGGAGGCTGCGAAGCATTCACCTCACGTAGCCAGCCGGCTGCAGTTGCTCCACTTTTGCAGGGAGCACGTTTGTCGGAATGGGGTCTCCTGCAGAGTTAGTTAAGTAGGTTTTGAGGAGCTAATGTTTTTCTTAGGTTGGCAGGAGCTGGTTACCAATAGTCCTAGGGAATTTCAATTACAACCTTTGATAGTTTAAAGACCTTTTAAATTAATTATAAATAAAGCATGTGTAAAGGTGTAATGATATCGTAAGGAGCACATCTTAATGTCTATTAAATGGTCTGTTTTATAGTAATATCCCTAAAACTAACTCCCTGCTTTATATAGAAACTAATTCTTTAAGAGCGTCGTTAGGTATTTACCCCAGATATGAGTTAGAGGAAAGCATTAAGCATTCATTCTTGGGTGGCAATTAGGTCTTGTGGCTATCCGCAGCCAAAAGCTATTTGCATTAAGCCGCCCTGCTCTGGATTTGCTGCTAAGCTTTATTCAGTCTCGAGTTGGCCTAATGTGTCATGTATCTAATTACCGCATCTATTTAAAGCCGAACAACAGCAACAGCCTCAACTGCTCTGCTCTACTTAGTCGGAGGCAGTTTCTCCTCGGCCTGTGCCATTTATGTCGACTACAGTTTTGCTCTGTTCCACATTTTGCTGTGTCACTTTCTGGCGTGTTTGTTCTGCTCTTCCTTTTGGTGTGCTCTTCTTGTGAATCACGGATTGTTTGTCCTTTCTGTTGGATAAATGCAGGATGCCCTGTTTTCTTGGGTTTCCTTTGAGGTTGGAGCAAGAGGCAACAAATGCAAGATAACCAGAGGTGTTACAGAAATCTCTTTTGGATTTGAAAAACACTAAAAATGGTGTCCGAAAGTAGGCTACAAAAAGGTGTCCTGCTGCCCAACATTATTTATTGCATACTTTTTAACACCTTCTGAATAGATATTAAAGGAAGGAGGATTTTAAAGCAGTTTTTAAATATTTAAATAGAAAAATCGGCAAGATTCATTGAATATCTTTAATATCTTTTAATTTTCCTCATAGTTCAAGGTTAATCGCTTTCGGAGCAAACCGCAATAAACATCAAGCTAATAAAACAATTTTTGCTTAACTCTTCTGTTTGAGTTGACGCTGTAAATGTAAATATTTTCTCAGGGATAATCTGCGAAAAGTCAAAGAGTTGCCTGTCCTTGCTGATAACCGATAACAGATAACCGATAACCGATGGCAGAGGACGCATAACGGGAGAGTGACAGCACACGGCTGCAATTACCGTTCGTAAGCCGCTTAAGGCCTTTGCTAATGGGAATTAGGGATATTTTCCGGCCAGGAAGGAAGAGGAACAGGGCACGTGCGGCGGCTGAACAAACAGAGATAAAGGGTCCATGGAAAACAGAGCAGGCTCCTCCTCCACCGAGGCACAGAAATGTGTGAGTTTGCGGCAAATTCCCTTCTCCAGTTGGACCCCTAACCACTTCACCCCCATTCCCAAGATGAAAGAAGTCGAAAAATGCAGGGTCCAGTCGAGTAAGCCGCTTTGTACTCGCTTAGAGATACTTCATATTCAACTAAAGACACTGAAAAAACTACTATTTATTTGTGATAAATGAATATGAATTGAAATAATTATTTGTAACAACAAAAACAACAACTAATAAAGTAACAGGAAAGAAAGAAAAATTTGGAAACCTTTGATATATATATTTGATAAATATTCTGCTGATCAAGAATATATATAAATGACTTCTTCCCTGTGTTGCAAGCTTCTGACTAAAATATAGTAAGTAGAAAGGGTAACTCAAGCTATATAATTATTTTATAATTGAGGGGTGAAAAGCCTTGTTTATATTTCTTTCAGTGCATAATACATTCGTTCATATGCAACTGTGGGTGGTTGGGTATGTGTGCCCCACATTGGTTACTCGGATACTGAGACACCAGTGCTCCTCGCGAGCAGTAGTTGTAGAGCTCTGCCTTGTTTGGCTTCTGACCAAAAAAACCACAAGGCATACGAAAAACGATTTGAATTACAAAATATGCGCAAACTAGAGAATCCACACGAAGATAGCCGCGATACACTCTCGGGGGGCTCTGAGCCAAATGGAAAACTACGCAAACACAGCGAACTGAATGGAAGGGCCTATGAAAAATTAACACAAACATCACTCGCTGTTTTAGAGCCTTTCTATTGACTAACTTGGCTGAAGCAAAGCTTTTATGTCTTCTACATAAAGGGAGTGGGATTTATTTTATGTTTTCTCAGTGGAGTTTGTGTAATAAAATGTAGTTTTGAGAAGAGAAAAATCCTAAGCGAGGGATCTAAATAACAAGAAGAGAATTTAACTAAGGAAAGCCGAAGTTTGCAGTTTGCATCTATGTTTTGACTGTCAAACTAAACCAAAAGCGGTTTTAAAGAAGTTTTGTATTCAAAATAAAGCTGATTAGATATATAAAACAAGAATTACTTTAGCTTTGTGCCCTTTTCTATCCAGAAAATCCCTTTGAACCTCTCGATAAACTCCCCAAATCAATATCCACCTACGATATCTGATGGAAGAGAAATACTTCTATTGCTCCACCTCACCACACACTCTCCCCCAATTTAAGAAATTGCAGCTGAATATTCCCCCGTAAAGGACTTGCAAATCCTTGGCTAATGCATATTCAAGCGTAATTGAAGAGGCGAAACGTTGGGGGATTCACTGAGAAGCCGCAGCAGTGACAATAACCGTAACGCTGACGACCTAATGCTGACGGTCTGCTGATGATGGCCAAGTTGCCAGGCGCTGCCATGTTGCCAGGGCAACGCCTGCTCCTCAAGGAGCTAACTGTAATTGTATCTATCAAGCGGTGAATGCAGTACAATCGTCTGACGACGACAACGACAACGGCAACGGCAACGACGACCCAAAAGCTAAAAACCGCAAAAAAACATCCAACGACAAAGGCGCCTCTGTGCACACAAACATCTAGTGCAAACAGTGGGGATTCAATAAGGGAAACTACGGTAAGAATGAGAGCTCTATAGAATTTTTGGGAGAATCCTAAGAAACCTAGGATATTGAATTAATATAATATGTCTTAGGTATACATTATACTACTTTCCAAGCAACTAGGAATAAACCCAAGCATCTTCCTGCTTCCTTTATGCTTATAGAACAATTATTCAAGCTCCACTGTACATGTGTTTAAGCGATGCACACACGTAGCTACAGTTACGTTGCACCAAGTCGAGTGCCGGCGCTGTAAAACTGTGATTAAGAGCCGCCGGCGACACCCGCAGACCACAATGCCGTAGGGATATTTCGCGGAGGGCGGGGCGATCGATAGATAATGATCACGCTGGCAGAGTGACATCGATTGAATTACACTCGGAGCGGATCGGGAGCATTAGCATTAGTATTAGAGGGGCTCCGCAGATCGCTTCTCTTGCTTATTTATCGCCTGCGATCGTTGTGGAAATTCATTTCGTTATCAGCCGCCCATCGACGCGCAACATCTCGTGATTCTCGAGTCGAGTCCCTATTCGTAACTAGACTTTATAAAAACATATATAGAGTTCCGATCCTTTCTCCACGTGTTGCAGTTTCGCTTTGTGACCGACACTAACGGGTAAATGTTTGGCCGCTCTGCAGGATTACTCGTTTTTGCGATCACAAATCCTGAAATTGCAGCTAAGAGCAGCTTAAAAGCGGAACCAGTGAGCAAGTAATTTGTGTTGAGTGTTAAAGGACAATGAAATAGAGGAAATATTGAAAGTAAATGGATGCCTAAAATGCCAGGATCTTCCTTTAGTGTCTGTATTTAATTCGGTAAGGAATAAAGTTGTAAATAAATAACCAATAAGATTGTCTAAGAATATAAGGAACTATACAGAATGAATTAAAATATAACAATCTGTTCACTGAGATAACTTGTAATTCAAATAATACACCCTATTTCAATATAATATTTTTCTAATTTTGAATTCTCATTAAAATCCCTGCTCTAGACATTTGTTAATGCAAAACAGTAGCCTTCATTGAATACTATCTGTATTTCACTGATAACAAACTGAATGCCAAAGTGGTAAATATTGTTTAATCTTGAAAGGTTTACCCTGACGAGATTGAGATCTCTCTCTTTCCAAAGAAAACAGACAGTTTATGCAATCAGTTTTATGAAATGAATGCAAACATTTATTTGAAGGAATGTGCCTAAAAGCTCATCTCACATTTACCTAGATTCTCTTAACGAAAATCAAAATCAATATACTATTTTATATAAATAATTAAAGCTTCTATTGCAGCATTAAAAATTCAAATATACAGGTTTCTATGCTGCAATATAAGCTTCAATTACTTATTAAAATATATATTGATTTAAAACAAATATTAAAAGGCATTAGGCTTAGATAAATTCCATATAAATTCCTATTAGAAACACGCCTCGCCTTCCCCCTGTTTTGATCGTTTTAATAAAACTTTCAAGTTCCAAGAACTTCACTTGATTTTTCCCACCTTCAGCTCTCATCTCTCCGCTCTGATTATTGACTTTGTATTTGTTCTTTGGGGCAAAATAAATTACTAGCCAACAAAGTTGTTCAATGATTCGTTGCTTCTATGAATAAATTGGGTTCATTTTCTGCGAATTTCGAGGGGATTACATCGGGACTGGAGAGGTGACGAGAGCAAAGCAAAGTCTACCTGACATGGAAATGGGGAAAAAAAAGAAAAGGGAAATGGGAATTCGCATCGGAAATAGTGTCCCGAAACATGAAACGAAAGCGGGCTAATGCTCTCCCTTCTGCACTCACGCACTCGTTGAGACAGAGACAAGTGTCAATACAAGGACGTGGGGCCAGAGGACGTGGTGGCAGAGGCAGAGGGAACACAAACATGTCGGGCAAACAACTTGTAACTTGTGTATCCGTGAGATACATTTACATTTCCCATAACAACTAGCGACGTTTATGCGAGCCTCGTTTGGCATTCAGCTGATGTTTCGGTGCCTGCCTGCCTGCCTGCCTGTCACATCCAAGGATCCACTTCTCCGGGCCCCGCTCTCCACTCTCCCCTCTCTACGTTTTACCGCTTTCCACTTGAGCTGTCGAAAAATGTTTGGTCTACAATTTGATTTGCTCATTAGAAAAAAGAAAAAGTTGAAAAAGTTAGCATAAGGCTTCCTTCCATTGAAGACTGGCCGAAAAATATATAATTTTTTCATACTTCTCTGCGGACTTTTGTTGGTTTTTATGGGTGAATGGCTCGTGGAGGAGCTGCTGCTCTTAGGTCCCAGGACTGGGACAACTCACAAATTCCATGTCTATTGGCAGCTCTTGGCCTGCCTGTCATGGCTTTCACTCGGCTCCTTTTTTGGCGTGCCAACGATTTTTATTGATTTTCTGGGCATGCCTCTCAGTCATTCATTCTATATTCGTGCGAGTATTTGTATTCGTATTCGTATTCACATGTGGAAAGTTATGCTCACATAACGGTTAGCATTTGTTTATGACATTCATTTGATGATTGCTGATTTTTCAAATTGCCTCGTTTGAGGTCAATGGGGGGAATTGCATTTGTGGGCTCAGACAATAAAAAGTTGGTTACGCTGCGTATGAGTGATGTGAATATTATGCGAATTTTGGTACTAACTCGTAAGGGTATGTGAGGGATTGTAGGGGCTAAAAGTGTATACATTATATAAAGTACTTAAAGCAGATAAAGATAGCTTTCAATTATCAGAAATTCCACAACTTGTGAAATTCCTAGAACTAAGATTGTTAGCTGCTTACCTAAAGTGTGAAGAAATAAATATCAAATATCAATTTGCAAGACCAAATTTCCATCAAAGTCAAATCAATAATTAAAGCCGCTTTCCGAATTTTCCCCAAGCAAATTGAAACCCATTCGAGGCAAGCAAAAAGCTGCTTAAAGTTTAAGTTGAGTTTCGTAGATGGGCGTCATTATGCCAATTACTTGGAACTGCGGCATTGCGGGGCAAAATGCCATGAAATTTCACTGTGGCAACAAAACTTTTACGAGTATATTAAGTAAAGCAGCTACGTAGCTGTAGCCTGGAAGCATTCCAGCTTAATCAGCTCAGCTTCCGCTGAATTGAAACATGCCACAGTGTTGCTCTGCTGCTGCTTTCCAGTTTTTCTGGAAATTTAATATTCAAAATGGTTTCCCAGCAAACGGAATGTCCCTCAAAGGGACTATGCAGCCCCAGAAAGTTAACAATAAATACCCCATTGTGCGGATACTTTGCTGAGAAAATTCCGATTTCCAACTCAATAAACACTTTGTAACAGTTTGAATTGTTTGAATGCTGTATTTGAGATGCTTAAATGAATATTCTTCACAGGAAAATTAATGAAAAATTCATTGAATTCTTGTGCAGATACTTATGCAGGACTTGGATTCAAGCGGAGAGTTTAAAAATACTCTAAAACTAGAAAGAAACTAAAATTCGGGAAGCCGAAGTTTGTATACCTTTCCCAAGGGATCAAATAAAATCGATTTGAACTAAGAAAAAAATTCTTTAATTTCAAATCGGAAAGCTTGCATATGCTAAATGAGTCCTTCCCCGTGTTGCAAGCTTCTGAATAAAATTATAATACCATGCAAGGGTATAAAACTTTTTAAGTTTTTCAGTGGTTATAGTTGGAATTTAATAGTAATATTTTACTAAGTTTATATATTTAATTTTTCTCCTTACCCAAACACCAAAAAGTTTTCGAACCCTCAACTTAACGAACCCTATGACTTAACTTTAAACATAGAATTAAGCCCTAAAACGTTATTTTAAAACTTTATTAATATAACTTTTTAATGCCTTCGCGAAATACCTTTGTAGTTGAAGCTATACGCTTTAAGGATTTAGAAAATCCTGTAGTGATAAAACAAATCTTAGGCAATTTTCCGGGCTGCAGGGAAAACAGTGGCTTAACCGCTTTAGGGTTTAAGTGGCCTGTCAATTAACGGCAAACTTTGAGGCCAAACAATGAATGCGCAAATGAGCAGGCAAAAGTCGCGTTGCGGGGGAAGAAGTCGGTGACGGGGAAGTCCCCTTTCTTGCATAGGCAAATAATGTTCGAAACGTGCAGGCCTCATTAGGTTTCCCCCCCTACTCATTACATTTTCCTCGGAAAATTAGCGGGGTGGGGCCCGGAAAATGGGGGATAAGGATGGCGGACTGCCTGGAGTGAACTACCGCGAATTGCGATGAGGTTGCGCAATGGCAGATTAGCTCTTCCTTGGGGGTCGAGGTCTTTGAGGAGTCAAGGGGCCGACACAGTTCAAGGGCCATTGAAATTTAAAGCTAGCTTGGGTCTTAGGAACCAAATAAGAATTTTCTGAGGCGAATTTAGAGGTTAAATGTGTATATAAACAAATATAAATAAATTAAAAGAAAACATTTTACAAACAGAAATAGAGAAATAGATGTTTTACAGAAATAACCTCTCATAGTGATACCCATTTAAAAAGCGACTTCAAAGTATGTACCTAAATATTTTGGGCTCAAAAATCATTGTAGATTATAATATAAATTAAATATAGTTAGGATATAGCAATAAAGTCCACCAAAACTATAGTAATTTGACTTTTTAAATATAAATATATACTTATGTATTTATAGTACAGATTACCCTTGAAAATACTTACCATTTATTTTCAAGGGTAATCTATTTTACATCTACATATTTCTATACTATACATTTTAAGTTGCTAAGCAAATATATGTCCTACAATCTACAATCTCATTATTTAATTGTATCTTTGTCTGCCTTGATTAAGCCCCTAAATTATACACTAATTTATGCGAATGCTAGCATACAATTTGCCCGAAGAAAAACCGAAGAAAAAACAATGGAAGCGTGCCACAACAGGGGAAATCGACAAAAATAAAAAGAAATAAGAATTACGATGCTTTTGGCAGTCTGACAGAAGCCACAGCAGCAAAACAGTTTCAATCAGAAATAATTCTGCAGCTGGGGTTCGACGAGGTTTGCCTGTCAACTCGGTAATTGAGATAACTATGTACGTTCGGGGAAAGGTACTATATATTTATCTATATATACAAGGATTTGATTTAGTTGTGGGCGAACTTAAATAACAGTCTATCTATTGATGTATTTGCAAGGTACTGTGACCTTCAAAAGATAGTTCAATAAATTATTACCTACAAAACAATTAAGAAATTTAATTAAGTATAAGAATAGATAATTAATAAAATTATTCCCTACAAAACAATTAAGAAAATTACCTTAAATTCCTTTAGCAATTAATTCTACTTGGCTTATTTTTGTAGAAACCTCACATAATTTAATAATTAATAACTTAAAACTCAATTGGCTTCCCCCGCTTCTTGACTTGGTTCGTCTTTATTAAAAATGCATTGAAAATGCTTAGCTAGATTGTCGACTAATGGGCCCCGTGTGCTGGATACTTCAGTACTCCACCCCCTGCCCTATTTTCCTGTATTTTCTCTGGCATTTTCCTGCGTTTTCCACGCACATCACATGGCGGCATGGGTCACTGCTCGTCGTCGTCGTCCTGTGTATGTGCGGATTTGATTGGCAGTTGGCCGGAGAGCTCCTAGAGTCGCGTCCTCCCTTGCGACTTGGCTCGCATCTTTTCCTGGCATTCTCAAAAGCGAAAATTGTTAACCCAGTTTCGTCGTGGCCTGTTGTCTGCTCGAGTCCTTTTCCGCTCTGCTTCTCGAGCATTTCCACGGAAAACTTTAATGACGTCAATTACTCCTTACCCCTAGGTTAAAGTTGCACTGCAGCAGGTTGCAGGCTGACTTAGGGATTGCTTTTTAATTGCTGAGAACTGGTGCAGCGGTTGTGTTTTGGTTTTCTTTAATTACTTTCCACGAGAGGGGCTTGTTTGGGGATAGGATATGTGCTATTTAAGTCCTGATTTTGTTGGCTTTAACCAGGAGTCTGCCCCGTATATTGCCATAGTTTGACACTTGTTTAGACTCTCAGCTGACAGCATTCTGGCTGTCCAGGGAAAGTGATGGAAATTCCCACAGATGTCACTCTCCCAGAGTCCCTGGCTTAATTCCCAGCTAGTCTGGGCGCCTGATACTGGTAATATATAGGACACACGGTGACAGCATCATCAGCACTGGTTCCCCAGTTGAAGGGCAGCTCCTCCCCCTCTGCCTCCTTTCCCTCCTCAGGTTCCGGCATGCGTCATTGCGTTCAACTATTTCCGCCGTAATTCCGAGTGCGTGTGCCTGTCTCTGCTGCCATCAAATGCAATTAAAAATGAATTTCACTCGCCCACGCTCTGGCAGAGTGTTTTATTTTTTATTTATTTTTTTTTATTACTACTGACAACGACAACCCTTTTGCCAGGAAAGTTTCTGCATGTGGCAGCCTCCACTCAATTCGCATTACATAAGCCAGCAATTATGTTCCTTATGGCCTGGCCCTCAACTTTGAACTTGCTTGTTTGCATACGGTTTACATATAGGGCTTATATATATATATATTCAAGTACATATTTGTACAGAGAACAGTGCCAGTTCAGGGGGAGGCTGGGCCTAAGTTTGTCCTTGTCCTCCATCTGATGTCTGGGACTGATTTTGGTCGGCAGTGCATGCATATATTCCATTTAATTTAAATTATAGTCTTGCCTTTGTCAGGTTCATTGGTTTTACTATATGACTTACAGTAACTGGAATTGCATTTATATTGTCTTTTGCAGGTTATACAGCTCTAAAGAACTTAATTCAAGCAAAGGTAGAAATCTAATTTATTACGTTATACTGCCTCAAAAATAAATAAATAATAAGGTTAAGGTAAACCTTATTTAGTAATAAAATAAAAAGCATAAAAGGTAGAAAAATAAATATAAAATAAACCTGATTTTGCTTTGTGGACATTTAATAAATATTTATTGACATAATAATAATAAATAATAATGTAAAGGTTTTTCGTTATTTGGTAATAAAAACAGCTTCAATCTCATAAATAAGATAAAAATATTTGTAAACTAAAACTCAATTTTGCAATTTATGAATTTAACAAATATTTAAGATATTTATTTCTATTTAAGATAACCCAAGACTTTCCTGCTCTTAAATTAGTAAGTAACTTATTGTGAGCTTTATTTAAACTCTAAACTCCATTAAAAACTAATATTCTTCATAATAAACAGCTTTATTTTCCTGCCATAAAATTGTATATTATTCCAACAAAGTTTATTTATGCTAATTAAATTTATTCCCATGCCAGAAGCATTCGCTGAAGTTTCATCCTGAGGAAGGACCCACTTTTAATGGCCAGTTTAAACTTCTTCCAGTTCCGAAACACTTAATACTTTAGTTTCTCCTCAGTTTCACGCTTTCCGTAAACCCTAACAAGCTGCATTTAATTAATGAAAATCGCAGCGAGTGCACTTTCCATGTCGCTGCATCCACTGCACCGCGGATACCCTTCAAATCGCACAACTTTGTGCGAATTAAGCCAAGTTCATGGTCACTGCCAGCTGACAATTGATTGACAACTTGGCCGAATGCTCTGGCCGCAGAGGAGGGCCGGTGCGTGCCATCGCCCCCCGCGAGCAGCTTTTACACAAAAATAAAGTTAATTAAAAATTGCTCAGCCAGAGAGAGAGAGAGAGAGAGAGAGAATGAAAGAGTGAACACAATGACACGGGAGCTGCCACGAGAGCACCTTGAAAATGCAAATGTAATTAAATAAACACGACACCCGACGGGCGCCCATCAGCAGCCACGGCGGCATGGGATCAACCGCGACCAGGATTAGATGGACAATGTCGAGGGAAGGAGAGAGACAGAGAAGAGGAATTCCTACGGCTATGTGGCAGCTGCAAACCGGGGAACTTATCAATTTTGGCTCTGAGAGGGAGGACAGCGGGCGTTGCCGCCGGCTGAGGAAGATAAATTCGATGTCTCGGCGAGCAGGAATTCGGTCTTTGGGAGAGAGAAGGGGAGGTGCAAGACGGCCAAGATAAATAGAGGAATACCCACACTCAACCTTATCCTCTGACAAGTTCAACGTAATCAACATTAAGGTGGTCCTTATTTTACAAGCAAAACAAGAAAAGGGTTTTAGTGGTCTTTTTATCAATTCCCATATAAAAAAAATATTTATATCTTTATTTTTATTAATAAAAGATATTAAATTATGTTGCACTAATATCTGAAATATATTCTTTAGATAAATAAAAATACGGAGTATATTAAAAATAATATATTTTAGGCGTAATATACATAAATAAAATATTTCTTATTATCTCACGACATTTCTGAGTCACTTTTTACCTTTTACAGTGTGACATATATACCTAAACTATTAAGTTGAATATAAAACAAGAAAGAAAGAAAAATTGTCATTGGATTAACTAAAATTTAACGTAACTAAGAGAAAATATCCTGAATTTTAAATCGAATAGCTTTTTAATTCTAGGGTTTTAATGGTAATAAATCTTCATACTGCACTTAAAATAATTGAAAATTAAAATTTTTCCCTATTTTTGACAATTTTGACCATGTAACCCCTTATGAAATTTTTAAAAAGAATGTATTAAATATTTTTTTCCAGCTGCCATGCTAGATTGACTCCCCTGTTGATGCTGATCAAGAATAGAATATAATAAACAGGAAAGGTTTAAATTTGTTAATTAATAAATTCTGTATTTCAATTTCCTTTAAATATGAGCAAAGTATTTTCCTCAATTTCTAAATTCTAGAATTTAATTTCAAATTTATTTATTCACTTATTTCTGTTCATCGAAGTACCACAGTATCCTTGGTATAAACAAAATCATTGGCTGGCAATCCTCGCCAGCTTTTGGGGGCCGGGGAGATGTGGGCGGATTGCATGCACTTTGCGGTTAAATTGATGGACATGTCGCTTTCGCGTCGACAAGTGCAATTGTTCAGGCGCGAAGCGAACCGCAACCACTTCATTAGCAGTGCACCCCCTGGCTCACCCAGCTCACCCATTTTGGCCACTATGTAGTCTCCCCTTGGCCACCCTGGCAATGGCAATCAAGCATAGAAGAAGCTTATTATCTAAAGGGGCGTAACCCCAAACAGCTGGTGGGGATCACAAGTGGATATATCATTAGAAATAGAAATAATAGCAAAGCCACGAGGAAAAACCCTTTTAAAGTCAAGATTAAGTTGAATTTTTCACTTTAAAGGAAAGAATATATGGTTTCTACCCCTTTGTTAATTATTTATTCTCAGCTACGCCTCTGGCTGCTTTTGCAGCTGTGAATGCCTCACATCACATGAAAAGCTTTGTGGGAAAGGTAGGAAAAATTTGATTTGTCGCCCCGCAACCATGTTTGTAGTTGTCGCCATCCTTTATTTCTTTGCTCGGGCTCTGCTAAATGAGAGGCGGCATTTCTGTTGACACTGTTAATTAATGGGAGATTAACTTGTTCATTGTTTCGCTTACGTTTCGCCACTCGCCATTCGCAATTCGCATTCTCGCATTTTCGCATTTTCGCATTCGCCTTGTTCACGTGCGAACTCATAAATCACGCATACGCCCGGTTGAACGACCTCGCTGGCAATTAGCCCCGCGGCCAGCAAGGTTGTCCTGTCAATGTGTCAGTCACTCAGTCAGTCAGTTAGAGCGGCGGCTAGCTGCTCTTCCGGTTCCGCCAGCGAGCCGGATTGCGTGCCAAATGATGTGTCACCTCGCAATCAAATGGTAAAGGAGCAACTGAACTGAGGTGGCCAAAAATCAAAAACAGGGAAAAATAAAGTATATCTAGCTAAAAGAATATAGATTTTTATAAGGATTTAATGGATATTATCTATTCCTAATGCTAAGTAATCAAAAATATATTTAATAGTTGAAAAGAATTATTTATGAAATAAAAGTGGAACTTTGTTCACAGTGTTCCCAGTTTGAGACATAAAAAATGCCCCTGGCACTTGGCCAGCGCTAAGCGACAGCTGAGCCTTCGCTGTCTCCCGGGTACCGCGTCCTGCGTCCTGCGTCCTGTGTCCTGTCTGCGCAGCCTTCACTCGAACCTGGAAGCCTGGGAGCCTGGCCCAATTCAATTAGATGCCAAATGCAATTAGCTAAATGGCTTCTCGATGTTGTGATAAGCACCCAATGCCACTGCCACCGGCAAGCGCTCTTTCATGGCCGGCGGACCAGAGGAAACGGACTGGGAATTGTTATTAAAAGTTTGTGCCACACCGGCGGGGGCAAAAGTTCAACGTCAGGCAACTGTGAACTGTAAACTGTAAACTGCGAGCGGGTTTTAGCCAACTTCTGACAAGGGTTTAGACTGCAAGCTGCCACGAACCGGACAAGGTTGCGCTTTAAATGCTGCTCGAAGTTTCTGGGGTTAAAATCAACTGTAAGTGACCAGATGGCGGCGGTAAGTCACTTGAACTTGATTTTAATATTATATTTTAAAAGAGGTTCTTAAGGGAAATAATTTCCCTTTAGAAGTTGTATTATTTATTATTTTTGGCTTAATTACAATCGATTTTAGTTGAACCAAAAGCAAGAATTTCCTATCTTGTTTCTATAAAATAATAACTTTAAATTGCACATAATTATGTGCTTGCTTTTTGAGGAAATTAATAATTGTTTTACATGTCCTTCGAAGCGTGAGTGTTAAGGTAACTCGTTGCCATTAATTAAACACGTATTTTCGGTATTTGCGGTCACTTGGAATAAATCGTAAAATAAATATAAAAGGGAAGCTGCCATTAATCTCTGTTTTTCCCTGTTTTTTATTTGCATTTTTCTTCTCCCTTTCCTTTTATTTTTTGTTGTTGACTTGTTTATGCTTGCTGGGCAAACAGTTTATGATTGGGCGGCAATTTATACAAAATGCCGCCATTAAATATGGCGCCTATTTGCTGATGTCCTCTCACGTAAGCGCCACCCACCGCCCAGCGCCCAACACAAATACCCACAGACACAGACACACAGCACAGAGGCCAATCCTTGTTGTACGGGGCGTATGCGTAATATGCTTTTCGTACTTTTGTAGCTGGCATTTGGGTGCTTTTGATGCTCCTTCATCCATCAAGCTGTTTACAAACGCTTCCGAAAAATATGCTTGAAAGCGTCTGCTTGTGCAAGCTTTAATATTTCATAAATTTAACATTTAAAATTCATAGTTTGTTTACTTTTTGCAGCTACTGTTCTTCTTCCTTTTCTCTGAACATGATGGAACGATTTTTGTAAGGAGATTACACTGAGGTCATCGGGGAAAAATTGTGTATACTTCTTTACAGCTAAATTGCTGAATGTTTTTAGTCTTTGCAAAGATTCATATTAATATATTGGAATATTTGTAATGTTAAAAACATGTATCTTAGCTTGGTTATTATACAAAATTCATAATTTCTCTTTCAGTGTATTTATGCAAATTTCTGCTTCTATATATCCTCCATCCTGCGACTGCAGCCGCATCGATGATGATCACTGAACTGCAATAATTCGATTTCGATGCGCAGCTCAACAGCGAGAAATCTGGCTGGTTAACTGCTGAAGCCGTAGGAGTTGCCAGGCATCCTCTCACCTGGGGAAGCCATCTACCTATGAGCCTGCAGCAGACCTGCAGCTTAATTTGCGGCGCAATCCAGAGGGGGGTGGCCCTTAGCCTTTGTTGATTGCAGCCTGGAGGAAAGGCGCTTGGGGTGGGGAAAAGAAAATGACGTGCCATGAAATTGATTGCAAAGTTTTCACCCAAACTCAGTCTCCGGAACAGACTGAAGAGCTAGGGCCTAGGTTTCCAGGACTCGGGAAACGGGACTCGGTACAGAGGAGTCGGGACTTGGGTCTCCTAGCTCAAAGGTCAAAGCAAGACTCATAGGCAAAGCGAAAACAGGCGGAGGGCGGAAACTCGGCTCTCAACCCTCTCGAGTGGCAGGTTTATGTTTGCCGGCGCTGTCGATCGCATTTTAAATGAGTTTGCGTTCAGGCACCTGTAAAAGCACCCTAAGCACGCTTTAAATTTGCTCACCTTCGAGGTAAATTCACGTCAATTAAAGTGGTTTTATGGGCAAGTTTATACGGAAACCAGAGGATGTGTTGCCTGATAATAAAACAAGCTGAAGTTAATGCTAGTTGGGAGTAAGCTTAATCAAAGCTTTGATAAAATGGCAAAAAGATGCCTAAAAACTGTCTCTATTTTTAATGTTTTCTATATTCAAATATACAAGATTTGCTAAGCTTATTCTCTTATTTACATTTCTTTATTTATTTTGCTGTTTTACATGTTCTATGCATAAAATTACTTTAATTTCCCTTGCAAATTCTTTAGTTTTGTTTTACATTTCACATAGCGACTCCTGCCGGAAAGTTCTCTGAAACTGGACCCTGCCAATTGGCAAGAGAAAAAGGGTTTGACGTCAAAGGATATAAAAATAGCTGCTCTGTTGGACAGGAAATGAGGGAAAAAACACAGCATCGCACACAAAAAGTGTCCCACAAAAAGTTTCAATTAGTTGAGTGCAGCGTTTAGAATCGGTGACGAGGGAAAGACATCCGTTTTTGGGAGCAGGACAGCCCCATGAGGAAACGTAACTCCCTCTGCACAGTCAGCGGCCCCTGGCACTCCATTTACAATGTTATGTCCGCATTATGTATTTCTTACAGCTCTGTCTCCCGGCGGCACACTCCCGGCGGATGTCCCTCACAGCTATTTCGGACCACTATCAGCACGGATGGGAGCCAGATCAACACACTCGTCCAGTGTGGAGGCATCCACATTTCGGAATTAAACATTAAAGCCAATGGCCAAATGGCTTTTAGCCTCGCTCAACAATTCCGATTGGCCCTCGGTGGAACGAAAGCTATTTTATTTTTTAATCACTGGGGATAATTTTTCGAAGCATTTACAGCAGCAATTTGATTTTTAATAATAACTAAAATAACTTTTAACATATTACAGATTAAATCAAAAAGAAACACATAAATCTCTAAAATACTGCCTAAATATTGTTCAGTTGTTTACTTTGTACCTCATATCCAATACCCGCATAAAAATCCCCAAAATTACAATCTCCACATAATTTTCTCCCCGTGCATTTTGTGTGACAAATGTGTTCCGGCTCCCTCCTTCTCCCGCTCCCACCTTACACGCTTTTTCCATGTAACTTGATTAATACCTGGATGAGGGGACAGAGGCTCGCTTACCGATATTAACGATGCCATGGTTGGTTAGTTCCCAGCACGACTGCAGTCGCAATATGCTGAGGCTGTGGCTCTGCTTCGGCGAGAAGTAGCCCAGCGCCGCATCCGTGACGTGGTAAGCCTGTTGGTATTGGGGAAATTGGGAGATTCAATTAGTTTTCAGAAACTGCAAAAGGAGGCGGAGGAGTAGGAGGACGATAGGCGTATCCCGCCGTATCCGGACTTGCCTGCAGCGAGAACTCGTATAGGGAGGGCAGCAGCTGGGCCACCGCCCCCACCGCCTCATCCGCGATATTGATGCAGTCCGCCAAAGAGAGCGACACGATGCGGGGCGTGAGACACGCCCACAGACCCGCCTCGGTCACCTCGTTGCAGCCGGCCAGTTCCAGTTCAAACAAACTCTGGAAAATTAAGAGGAAAATGTGTATTACTTTAAAGGGAAATTGATGGTAAAGTGGTTACTTAAAACGAGATAGAGAGATAGGGTTTAATTAATTCTTGTTTTAATTACTTTGATTACAAAGTTTTGATATAGTTTTCAGAAAAATGTTGCTCTTATTTTGCGTGTGTATTAAATATATGTCGCAAAACTTTTGAGATAAATATGTGAAAGGCCCATATTCGCTATAAAATATTTAGTATCAGTAATAGTATAAGAATTGTGCCTTCACTTTTCATAGACTAAATTACGAGCCTCTTATTTAAGCAATTAAAATACAGTTTAAGATTAAGGAATTCTTAAACCTTGTAAATAAAATCAAATAAACATTTCGATATACCTTTCACATAGAAAAGAAAAACGAAGAATTTTTCAGAATCTATAAACAATTTGTAGACATGCTGCCGTTGTCATAGGTTATGCCTGAATACGATTTCTAATGAAGTAAATATTTACTTTGTCAAAATTTGCATTTCCTGTAGATATTATTAATGCCAAATAAATAGTAATTTTGTTTCGTTTTATTTTTGTAAGGATTTAAGTTGTATTTTTGTTTTTAAATATTTTTCTTATGAATTTAAGTTATATTTACGTTTGTAAATACTACTTGGCTCTTGGTTTCTCCTGGCAATGAACTTGATTTCTATAAAATAACAGAAATATTTTGTAAATTCTATATACAAGTGCTTAGAGAATTCTCACAAAATTCCTATTTTCTTTATATATTCATTCGAAGGTGTGACTGCTCTGTCGTCAAATCGTCAAATGTTTTTATGAGCTGCCGCCCGACGGATTCAAAAATATACTTTTGGACATTTCACAGCTTTCAAAAATGTTGACATTCAGCTGAGCAAGAAATATAAGCCAATCACAAACGAGAGGAAAATCAGAAAACGAAAATATCTCTCAGTTAAAATATTTTACAAACAAAATATATATAAAGTTATATGCCAAGACTTATATGAGAGCCATTAAACCCAGGAAAATATTTTATTAAAAGGCCAGCTAAATAGATTTTAGATATTCACTCAATTTAATAAAATGTTGCTAGACAAACGAGAAGAAACTAAAATCATTTTCTTAACCTAATTTGGGATTGTGTTACTGGACATAGTGAGTAATTGTGAACCTTAATAAATTCTTATTCAGTTTGCCATTTGAATTCGAGTTTAATTTAAGCAATTATATGCCTTCAAAGTTGTGTAAAACCTAATTGGGTCTCTGCATTCATGAAAAACACTGGCATTCACTCCATATATCATATATATATAAATCCTTAAACAAAACGCAGAGGATTGCATTCCCAAGCTCTTGGTCGGAATGCGAGCAAATTGAATGGAAAATCCGGACCACAGAGAGCCAAACAAATTACCGCCAGTAAAACTGGTGCCACCTGCAACGATAAAACAACTGAAAGGCAGCGGGAATCCCATGGAATTAAATTAAATTAAAATTAAATTGCACTGGTCTTTGCTTTTGGAATCCGGGATTTACTCGCAAAAGTTTGCTGCTAGCTAAAAATAATGTTTTTTCAGGCGAACACTTTAAAAAGCTGTTGTAACTCGATAGACTTTGACCTTTTCAAGAGCAAAAAACAATCTCGAGAGGAAGTCAAAGCGGGAAAAACACATTACATCTCAGCGGTTCGAGTGGCAGACTTTGTGTCGCGGGACCCAACGAGTGGACATGGTTGCCATTGTCCCCGGGAGACCGCTCAAGATACTCCCCTGTTCCCTTCCCTGCCAACCGGAAACAAAGCAACAAAAGCGATAAACAGCAAATGCAGCCGGAAGCACGTTATAAAAATGAAAATCGCAAAGGATGCTCACATAAACACGAAATATATATAACCCTGGCAGGATTTAACCCACTCCCGCGCTTCGCACCATAATTATTTTTATTGTCGAGACACAAAACGGGAATGAATTTAATCCGTATTCTTAATGGCAAATATCCCAAGTAATAAATCAAAATTAAATCTCCGGACATAAATCCAGGTTTCATTTTGTGTCTTGCAAGGAAGAAAATAAGGATTAAATGCGGGTTTGTTTATTGGGAAAATACGGGAGGTCTTGGCTATCTATGTTTTATGGGTATTATAAATTAAATTCTGCTTAAATTGACGTTTATAAGACGATTTTCTACTTAGAAACAGTAATTAAGGTAAGTAATTAAGTGTTAAGTATTTAATAGTATGATTTTATGTCTAATAATTTATTAAAAGTTAGTCTAAGCCAAATTTAAGCCTCTTATTTCAGTTTTCTCGTAAAGATATTTATATTTTGAAGTACCTTCTATTATTTAATACATTTTTATCTGTTAAATGGTGGACTAGTTTTAAGCAATTAAGATTACTTAGCTTAGAGCCCAGCCAAGGTTTATTTTATTCCTTAAAAAGCTTAATATCCTTTAATGACAAATTCTGCATAAATTTAAAGCAAACTCATTAACGAATTAAACGTTCTAATTACGAGTGTGTGGAATATCTACTAAGAACGTGTACATGGCTTGTAATTGGATTCAGTTTTTCTGTTAACTTGGCCAACAATCCGGCAGTCAACCAGCCCGAAGGAAGGACAAGCCCTCGGCATGACTTCATTATGAATGGTAAATGCTCGGTTGTTGTTTTGGATTTTCCCCCTCAAACTTCCTTTTTTTTCGCCCAGACCGAATTGTATTTTGTTTTTATGGAAGTTTTTCCCTACACGTAGCGGTAGCCAAAGCCAAGGAAAACTTTTTTAGGTGCCATGTGTCAGGCAGAAGCCAAAATCGATAGGAAAAGTCAAACCACGCAAGCGGGGAGTTCCACAATGAAATGCTAATGGAGGCACACACGGAACACACATGCAAAAGGATGTGTAACTATTTAGCCGGAAAAAGTTTTGCCGTGTTTTTACCCCCCGTACGGTTTCTGAGGTTTTTTCGCTGAAGTATGGCATGGTTTTTGGTTTAACTTTGGGGGACAAAAACAAATGAGAAATATGACATACCATAAATTGGGGAGATTTTTTATAACGAAGGAGTATAACTTTTAAGAGGGTTCTTTGGGTTATATATTAATTTACTTATATAAATACAAAACCCTTTAAAACTAACTTTGATTTAATTTAATTAAAGTTGCATAATAATTTACCTTTAACTAGCTGAAGGTGCAGGAGCATGGCATTAGTTTGTGGGTCAATGGGGGTTCAGGGTTCAACGTGCTTCCAGCCAACACTCCAAGTCAACGCTTCTGCAAAAGCAGCAATGCGGAAATCTCATATATTCCCGAGGCCCGAGGCGACTGCAGGACATTTCCCCATTAAATATGTATAGGAATGCAGCAGGAAAGTCGCCGCATTTCCGTTGCAGTTCAGCTGCGGTAACTAGCATTAATTTCGCGTGCATGTTTGGGAAGGGGGAAAGGTCCTTGCTCGCTCTGTAGCATTCCGTGCGCGTCCCAGTCTCCTCACTCTCTTTCTCTCTGTGAGCTCCCCAAGGTCAAATTCCAAAGCCCAATGCGGTTGATCCGCTCGCATCATGGCTGGGACAGGGCCCACCATGGCGAACCCAACTTGTCCCCAGTGTGTCATTGTTGTTGACATTGCCAGCGACAACAATTTGCAATCAAACCATTTGTTGAGGCTTCCTGCACACTCGCACACTCGCACACACGCACACTCTGGCATATACACACACTCAGTCTGGAACTAGGCTCATAAACATGACATGCATTCACAGTGGATTAATTCTGACATCAGCAGTCCTGAGTGACGTATGCATATTAGGGTGGACCATAAGAGCCTGCTTTTCTAACTCTTCTTTTAATATAACTTTTGGGACAGAGGATTCTCATGGAAAGTCTTATTTTCAACACCTAAACAAAGCTTAAATAGGAGTTTTCTTACCTATTTCAGGGATTAATGAACAATATATATCATTCCCATCACTCATACGCACTGTTGCCCTTCGCAGAAACTTTCCTATAACAAGGACTTACATTCCCAAGTCCCCTTGTTTGATTATCGCTTCATTGAGTAAATATTCCAACCAACTTAATGGAGTGTTTCCAAAAGTTTAGCCATTAAGAATCACCCTAATGCTCAGATACACTGATAAATAAGTACTTGTTTAAAGATTTTATGATTTCTTAATATAAAATTGAAACCGAATGAAAGACCGAAAATTCTAGAAATAAGATCTATGTCAGGCTTTATAAATATTATAAAAATGACTACTTTTCCGTCAAAATTTATTACCAAAAGTCTTAAATTTTACTATCAGTGTACACAGAAAATCACAGAGCAGCCGAGGAGGAGGTGGTGGCCGCCAGTCAACTCATTGAGTGTGTGACTGACTGAGCTGACAGGACCGCAAACTCATATAGGAAGCGCCTCCACGAAGGACTTGGCCACAGCCAGTTCACCAACATTATCCACTTTACGGACTCCGCGAGAGTGTTTGTGTATGTGTGCAGGAGCATATCCTTGCTCACTGTATATATATGTATATGTATTTGTGTGTGTGATTGGACCATTTCCGGTTGCGCCCCATGCTGGGCCCCTGGTGGATTAGGTTCCCAGATTGCCCGGGATTGGTCCATGAAATGAATGGATTAGTTTGCCCGGGGCCCTCGCACCACCGCAGTTGGCCATCAATTAAGGTTCCCACTTGTACGTTCGTCCAAATTCGATTGGGGTTGCTTCAGATTATTATTGGGGCAGTCTCCCTGAGAGAGATATCGAAAGAGATGAGAAGGAGGAGGAAGGAGGCTGGAGCTGAGGCAATAATAGAAGCAAAGCGAATGGGAAATCCAGGGATTAAGTTATGGGTTATTGCGTTGGAGTCTTCTTGCTGTTGTGTGTGATTTGTGTCTTGATTTTGAGTATTACTAACGTTATTTGTTTTAGATATGATATCTTAATTTATAATAGAAACAAATTCTTCGATTCTTTATCCAAAAAAGTAAGTATCCCCCCGATAAATATACAACTAATTGCCCTTAACTTGAAACCAAACTCATAAATGATTCACCTGGCGGCGCGTGGAAATTATGAATGCCACGCAAGTGCCTTTCCGTTTGCACACACACATTTCCCCTCGAAAATTAGCGCAAACAAAATAATAAGCTAAATTAAATGAAATTTATGACAGAGCTTTGATGTGATTTGCATCTGAAATTGATCGCATCAATTCATTATGCTCGGCAGGGAGATGAAGAGGGATTTCTCGGTGCGCGGAATTTTCACTCGCTTTCAGTGTGATGATGATGATGATGATGACACACTTTGTGGCTCTGGCACGTTTCATTTCTCTGGCGCGCGGCACAAGTCTCGAAATAAAATGAAAATAGTTGCCGCTGCTAACCAGCGCCCGGACTCATGTGCGAATTTATTTTCGGTTTTTGGGACTGACCACTGTCAACTTGTCGCTGGCACACCCACAGACGAGATTTTTGTCCGCTCTCCGAAAATAAAGAGAAACCAGCTAGGCGTCCCAGTTCCCAAGGGGGACCAAAGGCAGGGGCAGGGATAGCTTCGTCCGAGTGGGGAGCATCTGCTCTGCTTGGGACCTTGGAGCCAGATTTCCGGACTTTGCTGCCTGCCCTTAGGTCAAGTTGTCTTGCATTTTAAACAGCCGACAGTCCATTATTCGAGCTTGTGTGTGGGACAAGACTCTCATGAAGCATAAAACCTACACTGGAAACATTTTCTCGTATGTTTTGTAAGTAATATTTAAGTTTTCCTCTTTGCTTATATAATAAATTTAAAAATAATTACATCCTCGCTTTAAAACTCACCTGCAAATGGTCCAGGAGCGTTTCCAGTCCCCGATCGCTGATCGAGGAGCAGCGCAGGCTGAGCGAATGGACATGCTTGGAGGCCAGCGGGAAGGAGTGCACCACATCCAAGGCATCCTCATCGGAGGCACCCACCAGACCCAAAGCGTGAAAGCCCCGACGGATGAGCGAGTTGTACAGCTTGCCGCGATCACAGCCCGGCATCTGGCGGAGTTCGCGGCACTGCAGCGTGGGCAGTAAGCCGCTCCAGTAGCGCGGACTGCGGTACAGTGTGTCCCGCCACTTGATGCACACCTGGGCCAGGATGCGGCGCTCGTACGGCGAGAAGTACTGGAAGAAGCGGCTCAGAAAGCGGTCGTCCAGCATCAGCAGCTCGATGCTGTGGATGGGCGGCGGGTGGAGCTGGTGCTGCTGCATGATCAGCGGCGACTGGTTCACCGCCATGTTCCCATACGGGTGGTGCAGGTGAGGATTGGGCAGCTGCTTCCTCAGCTGCAGCGGGGTGCCACCACCGCCAACGCCACCGCCGCCAGCGGCCGCCTTCTGTGCCGCCACCATGCCCATGGTGCTGAAGGTGGGCGATCCCGGTCCCACGCCGCCGCCCGGTATGGTTATGTTCATCTGCTTGGCAATGGACTTCACTGTGGGCGTGGGCGGGGCTCCCAGGGGCATCCCAGTGGGCGGGGCTGGGCCCACCATCACGTGGTGGTTGGAGTTGATCAGCGTGGAGGCCTGCAGCTGGAGATGCTGCTGCTGGGACTGCTGCAGCTGCAGTTGCTGTTGCTGCTGCTGCTGCTGCTGCTGCTGCAGGAGGTGGTGTGTGGAGTTGGACACCTGCGGCTGGCCACTGGGTATAGCCATGCCTCCGGGACTGGGGCTACTGCCTCTGGAGGGCTTGTCGGGCGTCTGGGGAGGATTTGCATTGCTGGCAGGAGAAGCACCGGCAGCGGCAGCCGCCGGCGAGGAGGAGTTACTATTGCCGCCATTCGATCCGGAACCGGAGTTGGAATTGGAATTGGAGTTGCCTCCGCCGCACAAGGCGTTCGTCACCCGCTCCATCACCGACGTCTTGCCGCTGGACGCCGGCGGTGTGGGCGTGGTTCCGGGTGCTGTGGCCGTGTCCCCGGCTGCACCACCTCCGGAGCCACTGTGGTGGTGCTTCGAACGCAGCCCCAGCCCGTTGATTCGCTTTGACAATTCGGCGGAGGCCCTCTCGACCACGCCCTGCGCCGAGATCGATGACATGGTGTGCTGGAACAGATTCACCTTGCCACCGGTGGAGAAGCGCTTAGGAAAAAGTGGAGCCTTCGGCCTCTCCTCTCACTCCCACTCGTGATTCTCAGTGTGTGTTCTGCTTGGGTTTCGCTTATCCTTTACATCCCGCTCGCTGTGTGCACTGCTGACCCTTTTCACCGGCAATTAGCGAGGTCGAACCTGGAAGGAGGTAAGGCGATACAAAGTGTTAATGGGGGTGGCTTTTGTTTGAGGGTTGAATGACTAATGGGTTATACATGGTTACTAGACATGATTATGCGTATGTGAAAAAGGATATTAGGAAATATATTAGGGGGAAAGATACTAAAGGTTTTTACTTTAAACTTTATTCGAATCTATTCTTCTTTCTTCCATTTCTCCACTGTAATTGCTTGATTTGTGGAAAAAAGACCTAATGCAGTTTGTCACCAACTGTCAATGATTTCTCCGAGCATTGCCTCACGTCGAACAACATGGCCGGCACTTTCCCGTCGCACCACACGACGTGACCAAGTTAAAAGAAAGAAGGCCAAAAGCGGACAGATTTATGGCCCACTTTCGCGGTGTTGGCGTGCAGGCCATAACCTCCGACCTCCGACCTACCTCCTGCATAACCTCCAATCTCCGACCTCCGATTTGTTGTGGCTGCTAAAAGTTGGCTTGGCCGATAAGCAAACAATGTTTCCACCGCCAGCGGACCAACCCAGCTGCAGTCTAACTAAGCCAAGGTAAGGCGCTGGACGGTGCATTGCCTTTGAATCGCCGGAAGTAGTAAATTCCGCAAAAGTTAGGCGGAGCCAAGGATTCAAGGATTGGGTCTGTCAAAGATTGCACAAACTACACTGATACCAAGGGAGATTTAGAGCTGAGGAACTCTGAGATAGGTTGCACTTTTTCAACTACTGAATCACTGAATTATCTAAAAAATATATCCTTGAAAAGCAAATAATATTGTGAACCTTAGTCCTCTTTTTCTCATAAATTTCTTCCCTCCTTTAAAAGTAATTGTTCAATTAAATGAAGCAAATCAGATTAATCGATTTCCAGGCATTCTGAAATGGATACATATTGCTTTCACCCTCCAGCACATAAATAAAAACTTAAATGCTCAATTAACCGGGGGAACTCAAAGCTTTTTCCCCCAATTATGAACCTTCTGCAGTCATTCCTGCTTCAATCCTGGCTATCAAGGATGTACTTTGTGTAGAGTACAGAATTTAATTGCCATAAATGCGCGGATTCGGAAGGACCTTGGAGAGCACCAAGGTAAGCGCTTATCGTTTGCTCCGCCTGGCTGCATCGGCGTCAGCAGCAGCATCCCGACAGCCTCCGTTATCCTTGCAGGCTGAGTGTCCTGTCCCAATCTTCGCAATCGTCGCTGTCTTTCCGCTTGGACGTGAGCCCAAACAAAAGCCAGCCCAGAGAGGCGTGGCAGAGACATTGACTGAGCTTTGTCTGTCACTTCCGCTCCGAATGCGGAATGTTCCGCCAGCACCCTAACGTGAAAGAGGAGGTCCTGGCCAAAGCTGGGAGCAACATTTTTTGATGCCTTTTAAAAAGAATATTTAATTTTAAAATTAATTATCAATATTTAAAACTGTTTTACTTTATTTTATTTTATGAAATTCGTTTTTAATTTAGTAAACTGAAGTGTTTATCTTGTTTAAAAACCTAATTTCTTTGCTAAAACAACCCTTTGAAGTTGACTTAAGAGTATTTGACAATCGTCTTGGCCCGGAACTCTTTTGTCTCAATGTGACTGCCTTTTTATTGTTGAGATTTGATTGTGCGACAAATGCAAATACAAATTTTTGTGCCCCGACGTGGCAGCCAAGAGTTGGCATTATCCAAGCAGCCGTCGTCGTCTCGGCCCTTTCCGTCTGTTACAAGTTACACAATCCTCCTTGACTTTGCCAAAAAAGACTCGGCTCTGGAGCAAGGAGATGCGGTGGCTGCGGCGGAAGGACTCCTCCTGCAGGATACTCAATTGGGTTACTCGGAGTGGAAGCGAGTGTCTCTTCGCTTGGGTGAAAATTGGCTTGATAATTTTACAAATCACTGTGTATGTGTGACCGAGCCCCCGCCTGCACATTTTGCTAATATCACTTGCTTAATTCAAGCCAGGATTTTGAAAAAACAGAAGTGAGTAGGATTTAAAATAAAGGGAATATTTTTCCCCCATATTAGTTAATTCTTCTGACTATGAGCACTTTAGGGAATTTCGAATATTGAACCCTTTTTGCACACACAAAGCTGATGTTATAGTGCCCCATAAAATTCATTGAGTTACTTCGAACCTTGTTAAAATTTATAGAGCTTACAATGTTTAATTATGGTCTCAGTAATTTGATTAATACTCCCGGAAAGTGCATTTGCCCGCCCAATGGCCCCGCCCTTTGGCCACTGCGACATGCAACTAAAATTTGGACAAACTTTTGCTCTGTTTTTAGGAGGAGCCAACGGAAAATATACAGCATACTGCAGGACTCAGCTACACGGGAAGAAATTAAAGACTAATAATTTTAGCCTTACAGAGCAGCTAAAGGAAACATAGATATAGTATTCAAAACATGGATTTTTAAGTATTTTTCATATTTTCCCATAACTGACAGTAAACAAGCCATTCCCGAACCGATTAACCATATATATTCTTGATCGGCATCGACAGCCAAACCAACCTAGAGAAGTTTCCTAAAGAAAGAAAATTTGATACATTTTTCAAAATTTTCAAACGGGTTTCATCATTAAAATTGTCAAAATTTTGAATTTTAAAAAAGTTTAAACTTTGTATGCATATTTTTAAACCCAATAAAAGCTAACATAGCAAAGCTATTCGATTTGAATTTAGAGATTTTTTTACTTAGGATTTTTTAAAGCTTTGATTTCTCAAGAAAATTATCATATAAAAATAACGATTTAAAAAATGCAGGTATTTCATGAGTTCCTGAGGAGGTAAGATGGTCAAAGTCATAAATATCCCTTAATATTCCTGTCATTAAAATGTTGATGTTGATCAATTGTAACAAATTTTTTTTAGAACAAAAATTTGTATATGTTTAGATTTCTTACATGTTTTTTTTTTTAAGTCCTGCTAACATATTTAATGGAAATTACTAAAACTATAGTTACTTTTAGGATATGGTTTAATACAACACGCTTTAAATCGATCTAATATCAGTCGTCCCTAAATTGCAGAAAAATCTAATATTGCAAAGGAAATTCGCAATAAAATTATTAATATTTCTATTAAAATTCCTTTTTTTGAGTCACACTTTCGAGGTAAGTAATCTTTTTCTACGTGAGAAGCTTATTTTTTTTTGCGGTGTCCCTATAAATTTGTGTCCTTTTAGTGACTCTGTGTGTGTGTAGCGTGTGCGGGTGGTTGTTTGCTTGTGTGTGTGCCTGCTAGTGTCCCAGTCGGACTTGCGAGCATGCTGGCAGTATTCTTTCCATGCAGAATCGCTCAGGGGGTACCCTCTTACCGCTTATGTAAAGTTCTCATTCGCTTTTATTCACGCGTGGCCGGGGTAATTCATGATGCAACCGTCGCTGCTCAGCTCAGCATAAAAATCACCCTTACCGGTAAGAGGGAAGTTCATGGTGGCACCGTCGCTTCTCGGTTAGCATGCAATT